>PVJC01010363.1:0-43849 GCA_004026665.1 Murina feae
TTTCCCTCCTGCCGCAATGGAAAGGGCTGTTTACTCAGGTCCGGGAGTGGCGGCCGCCATGTTGGCTGGGCTAATTTGCATACAGCCGCTCTGATTGGCTGGTGGGCGTGGCTTACCCTGTCTCGGAGAAACGGTTAATTTTAATATTTCGCTTTTATTAGTTTAGACTAGGGGCCCAGTGCACAAAAATTTGTGCACTTGGGGGAGTCCCTCAGTTCGGCCTGTGCCCTCTCACAGTCTGGGACCCCTCAGGGGATGTCCACCTGCTGGCATGCCTGGCCAGCCTGGGTGAGGGGCTGATGGCTGTTTGCAGGCTGGCCAAGCCCCCAGTGGGAACCTTCACCCCATGGGGGTGTGGCAAGCCTGGGTGAGGGGCAGAGGGTCGTTTCAGGCTGCCCACAGCCCCTTCAGGGTTTGAGTCCTTACTGGGGTAGCTGGCCAGCCTGGGTGAGGGGCTAAGGGCCATTTTCAGGCTTTCAGGCTGCCCACAGCTTCCATTGACCCAAGGTCCCAGCAAGGATGGCTGGAATCAGGTTTCTGGGGTTTATTTATCTTTTATAATTGAAACACTGTTGCTTTGAGCTGAGGCCTAGGCAGGTAAGGAAGCCTCCTGTTTGCTTCAGCTCCATGGCTTCTATAATTGAAACATTGTTACTGTGAGCAGAGGCTCAGCCAGCCTAGGCAGGCAGTTGCAACGGAAGCCTGCTGTTTACTCTAGCTCTGTGGCTGCCAGCCGTCATCTTGGCTGGGTTAATTTGCATACAGCCACTCTGATTGACTGGTGGGTATGGCTTGGCTGTCGGGCGTGGCTTAGTCGTCCCAGAGAGATGGTTAATTTGCATATTACTCTTTTATTAGATTAGATAGATGGGATACTTATAGGCGACTTTATTACAAATCTTTTCATGGGAAGTGGGACAGCAGCTAACAGTGAAGTAGCTGAATTTGAATGAAAACTCTACCTTCTTGGAAGTTTGTCTATTAGCATTGCATGTGTGAAGTGTTTTTTTTCTTTAGAGAGCTTCGTTTAGGCTATTGACATTTTGTGAAAAATCTGTAAATACTTTAAAAATTTTGTTTAGATCTTTTACTTCTAGTGTTCAGCTTTTGCTAGTATTCTTGTCAAGTAGATTTACATGCATTCAGTACCTTGATCTTACTATCTTGGAAATATAAGACTTTCTTGTGATATGTAATGGGTAGATAGGACTACTTAAATGCATAAAGTTTCTGAAATAAATGACAATTGTTTAATTTTGAAAGACAGAAAATATCCAGAAAAAGTTCCTTCAGTAAAAAATGTATTGAATATATGTGTGTATTGTTTTAGCCTGGTTCGTGGCCCAGCAATCTGGGGGGAGGTCACAGTGTATTGGAGGATTTTCCCGGCATCCATGGGGGAATTTGCTGAAACATCAGGAAAACTGACAATGAGAGAAGGACAGTCTGCAGCAATTATCATGATCCAGGTATTAATGTTACTGACTTTCCTTGTGCCCTTTGCTCTGTGTGTGTGTGTGGTTAGTGGGTGGGGTGGTAGGAGATGGTTAATACCCCAGATTTGTTGTTGTTACTCATGTGATAGATATTTTTCTTTAAACGTTATAGTTTTTGCTGCAAATGGCCCTTTCTGTCCTTCTGTAGGCTCTGAATGACGACATTCCTGAGGAAAAGTGTTTCTATGAGTTCCAGCTCACTGGTGTCAGTGAGGGGGGAATACTGAATGCAGCCAGCAGCATTGCCAATATCACAGTGGTGGCCAGTGACCTTCCCTACGGCCGATTTGACTTTTCACAGGAGCAGCTTCGGGTGTCAGAGGAAGCACAAAGGGTAGAGTCTGAAATGCTTAAAATTGGAAATACCATTTTTGTTTTTTATCTTGTAGTGATCTTTAAAACGTGTTTCCTGTCCTTCTGAAGTTTTCACCAACTGATTCATTTCCTCCTGATGTTATTTGGACATATTTCCATACTTTCATAAATCTACTTATAATTTCAACATAATCCTAGTGAATTGAATTAGAGGTCATAAAAATTAAGTCTTATCTGTAGGTTAATCATCCAAGTCAAATAAAAGAACCTCTTCTGCTTACAGGTGAATGTCACCGTCATCCGATCGGGTGGGTCTCTCCGTCCTGTGAGGCTCTGGTATGAGACAGTGAATGGGACCGCGGGGGCAGGCGTGGACTTTGTGCCCGCACCGGGGGAGCTCCTGTTTGAAGCACGGGAGGTGGCGAAAAGTGTGCAGGTTGAAATACTTGATGATAGCCTCCCTGAAGGCCCTGAGGAATTTTCTCTAGTAATTACAAGAGTGGAACTCCTTGAAAGGTAAAGTAAAAAAGAAAAGTAGGAAAGTAAAACAAAGCAGGAAGAAAGAAAAAGTAGTGCCAGATTGTGTAGGGGTTAATACAAAACTGTGAAATAGTTCTTTCCTTTCTCTTTCATAGATTTATGTGACATTAGGACAGTGTATGGTCAGAAATTACAACAAAGACTGTTCACTATGCATTATTGTAAAATATAACTCTCCCATCCTTCCGCCCCCCCACCAAAGTTGAAAGTATGTATTTCTCCTGGGCAGCCATAGAATTGAACAGGGCATGGGTGGAAGTAATTTGGTGAGGACATAGAGTAAGTGTTCCCTAGGTCGAAGGTCAGCTGGCCTTGGGGAATTTGCTTTCTCCTGTCTCTGTTCCTGGGCATGGGCTGGAGTGAGAGATTTCTTTTTGGAGTCAATGAAAGCTGTCCTGTCTTCTCCATGGGTGAATGAGGTAGATGCTTGCTTTCTCAGTACCAGTTTAAAGGGGATAAAAACATTGAGTCCAAGAGGGCTAGTCATTAATGTGCATTGTGTTTCCATTGAAGATTAAGAATGAACCATTTGGAGGCCATCTCATTCTCCGATCATTTAATATTTTCATTCTCTTTTTTCTAATTTTGCCTTATGTGTAATCTTGTTAACCAGCTTTTAACGCTTTGAAACATAAGTGGGGTAAAAATATCAGGTAAATAGAATTTGGAAATTAAAGGAAGGACTACACTGGTTTAGTGCCATTTTTTAGCTTTAGGGATTAAAACAATATAAAATCAGAAATTCTCTTTAATGGTAATAATCTAATCTAATAAAGGGTAATATGCAAATTAACCATCACTCCAAGACACCTAAGCCATGCCCATCAGCCAAGCCACACCCACCAGCCAATCAGAGTGGCTTTATGCAAATTAACCCAGCCAAGATGGTGGCCAGCAGCCATGGAGTTAGAGCAAACAGGAGGTTTCCATTGCACTAGCAATGGAGTGAGATGGCCTGCCTAGGCCAGCTGGGCCTCTGCTCAAGGCAACAATGTTTCAATTATAGAAGCCATGGAGCTGAAGCAAACAGGAGGTTTCATTGCCTGCTTAGGCCTCTGCTCAAGGCAACAAAGTTTCAATTATAGAAGATAAATAAACCCCAGAAACCTGATTCCAGCCAGCCTCGCTGGGAACTTGGGTCAATGGGATCTGTGGGCAGCCTGCAAACAGCCCTCAGCCCCTCACCCAGGCTGGCCAGGTACGCCAGCAGGTGGACATCCCCCAAGGGGTCCCAGACTGCGAGAGGGCACAGGCCAGGCCGAGGGAAACCCCCAGGTACACAAATTTTTGTGCACTGAGCCCCTAGTATCAATATATTTAAAAAGGAAACTTCCTTTGCATAAATAGCATTAGACAAATAAACTATCATCTATATGAAAGAACAGAAGAATTGATTTGTAATTGTTTTCTATAAATATTAAAATCTTTTCTTGAATCTTGAAGGTTTAGCTTGAAATTTCAGTGGCACAATACATTATTTCTTTGAAGTAGCTCTCAGCCTGCCACTGTGAATGTCCAGCCCCAGTAGCTTCCATCTTTGTGTGCACTGCAGTTTGATGCCCATTCCCTTCTGGGTCCATTACTGTAGAATGTGTTCAGCAGTGCAGTTCAAGGCCAGAGTTTTATTTTACGACCACTTCTTCCCAATTTCCTTATAGTTATCTCCCCATTGCCTTAGTTTAATAAGTTTATATTAGTTCTGGTTTCATACAGGCAGTGATAATCATGAGCAGCACAGAAATCTGTTTCAAACAGCATTTCAGGGGAGAGAAAAGAAGCATTTTAGTATTGGGAATTTTAAAAAGTATTAAGTAGCTTAATAGGACTAAGTTATAGGAGCTAAGAGGACAATTCAGTTGATGGTAGGAAATTATGTACTCATTTTATTTTATTTTTTTATGACTTTGCAAGAGGGTATGATTTTACCATCCAAGAAAATGGACTTCAAGTAGATCAGCCTCCTGAAATAGGAAATATCTCCACTGTCAGAATCATAATAATGACAAATGATAATGCAGAGGGCATCATTGAATTTGACCCAAGGTATACTGCCTTCGAAGGTAGGTTCAGTAACCTTATTTATAAATTTACCACCACTTTCTTAATTATAGATTTCCTGAGTTCGACATTATCAGTTTGAATTCTCATACATAAATTTTCTGTTTGGGGTGTGTGTGTGTGTATGTACATGTAGATGTATTTGTATATGCCTTTATAGATTTATATATACTTACACATTTATTTTAAAAAATATATTTTGAATTACTTTTGGGCAATCTTGAACCTCACTTATGTGTGCCAAAGCTGAATGGTTAGGAACAAAGCGATTTTAAAAAACTGTGTTTAACATACAAATATTGAAATATTCATATTTCAAACACTTTTATGAATACATTTTAACTTATGCAATGCTTAACTTTATGATTAGAAATCAGTGACTATCCACTTTCTAATAAATTGTCGTTTATTTGTATGTGGCACCAAGAGGAGGAATACCTACACTGATGATTACATAGGTCATTAAATTTCTAACTTATACTGTTCACTATAACTCTCAACTGTGACAAACTACATTTCTCAAAAAAAAAAAAAATACATGAGATTTTCACCAATCATTTTTTAAAGTGATAAGTGAATTATGGACACATTGAGTATTTGCACTGTACCATTATATTTAATGGCCATGCTTAATTTGACTGAATCTTATAAATGTTAGTTGCTTTGTCTGACATACCAGTTAATTGCAAATGCCTGTTACAGTGGAGGAAGATGTTGGGATGATCATGATTCCAGTCATGAGGCTGCGTGGAGCACACGGCCGCGTGACAGCTGAGTTCACCTCTCAGAGCTCCTCTGCAGTTCCTGGCATCGATTATCTACTGCATGGGGATTCAGTCCCATTTCAGCATGGGCAGAGCTTAAGTTTCATAAACGTCTCCATCATTGATGACCATGAAAGGTAACAATTTAGTGATATGAGAATACAGTACTCACTCTTTATCCTCAGGGGATATAGTCCCAGACCCCTGGTGGATGCCTGAAACTGCAGATAGTCTGCAACCCTATATATTCTATGTATTTTTTCTTATATATACCTGGGATAAAGTTTAATTTATAAATTAGGCACAGTAAGAGATTAATAACAATAATAATAAAATAGAACAATTATAACAATACTAGAGGCCTGGTGCACATATTCATGCACCAGTGGGGTCCGTTGGCCTGGACTGTGGGATTGGGCCAAAAACCGGCTCTCTGACATCCCCTGAGGGGTCCCAGATTGTGAGAGGTCACAGGCCAGGCTGAGGGGCCCCACTGGTGCACGATCGGATCCCGGGAGGGACCACAGGAGGCCTCCAAGGTGTGTCTGGCCCGTCTCACTCAGTCCTGAACGGCTGGGCCCCAGCAGCAAGCTAACCTACCAGTTGGAGTGTCTGCCCCCTGGTGGTCAGTGCATGTCATAGTGAGCGGTTGCATGGCCTTAGCATATTATGAGCATATTGCACTTTGATTGGTTGAACGGATGACCGGACAACCAGACACTTAGCATATTAGGCTTTTATTATATAGGATACTGTAATAAAATATCTTAATTGTACTCTACTTACCCTTCTTGTGATGGTGTGAGATGATACCACGCCTACATGACGAGATGATGAAATGAAGGGAGGTGAATAACGTGGGCATTGTGCCATAGCATTAGGCTACTATAAAGTTTACTTGTACAAAACACTGTGATACCCAGACAGTCAATCTGATAACTGAGAGGACTACTAAGTGGCTGAAGGTGGGTCACTTATGTATAACTGGACAAAGGGATGATTCATGTCCCAGTTGGGATGGAGTGGGTCAGAGGGAGATTTCATCACACTACTTAGAATGCATGAAATTTAAAACTTGTGAATTGTTTCGTTCTGGAATTTTCTATTTAATATTTTTGGACCCCACTTGACTGCATGTAACTAAAACCAGGAAAAGCAAAACCAGAAATGTTGGGGGGACTACTTATAATATGGGCATACATAAAACATGAGTATTGTGTTCCGTTCCTTATCTATGATTTGCTCTGGTAAGAGAATTTTAGATTATGCATTGAAAAACACATGATAAATTTAGAGCATGGGAAGGGATGCACTGGGACAGGGAAAAGGAATGAGACCATTGTAATTGTATGTTACTTTTTTCAAATACAGGAATAATAATTTTTATTAATTTAGATGGAAAATTCTAATCAGAATATAGATGCATTCAGCAAATAAAAAGAGGAAAAAAAATCTATAAACCAGCCCAGGTTATATAATACTGAAGTGAATCATTTATGCCTTTAGCTGATCACCCTCCTCTTCCTACTTAGAGTGTGACTACTGTGCCTTGAATGACCAATTACGAAAATGACTAGCTATTTGGATATTAGAAACATTTTCATGTACTTAGATTCACAGATTTGCTCTCTCTTTCTCTGCAGTGAATTTGCGGAGCCCGTTGAAATTCTGCTCATTGGAGCTACTGGTGGAGCGGTCCTTGGACGCCACCTAGTGAGCAGAATCACAATCACCAAGAGTGACTCTCCCTTTGGTGTTGTAAGATTTCTTAATCAAAGCAGAATTTATCTTTCTAATCCCAATTCTACAGTGATTTTAACCTTGGTGCTGGAGCGGACTGGAGGACTCTCGGGAGAGATTCAGGTAGAGTTATTATTCTCATGTTTTAAACATAATTTTTGATAATTAAGTTTGGTGTTGGATTTTCTTATTCCTCAAATATATTCATTTATTTATTCATAATCAATAATATTTATTAGTCACCTAGTAGGTGTAAAGCAACTTCTAAGTCCTATGAAGCGCATACAAATGTATGACAGCTGAGCTCAGGGAATTCTTGAAAGCAAGTAAGAAATTAAATGATGCATTCTGTTAGAATGCATTCATTCAACAAGTATGTGTTGAGAGCTTGTGGGCACTGAGAACATGCTGGTGAACAAGACATACCTTGTCTCTGTTCTCATATAACTTTTAGAACAGTTAGCATATAAATAAAAGAAAGATGATCTGATGACACTAAGTGCTTTGCAGCAATGTGAAATAGATTCACAACTGCACATGATCTGCTGGCTACTCTAGATGGGATAGTGAGGATGTGATATTGAAACTGAAGGCTGGAGGATGAGAAACGGGTGATTATGTCATTGTTTGAGAGATGAGTGTTCGGGGAGAGGAAAAGCCAGTGCAGATCTACAAGTCTGGCATGTTGAGATCTGAAGAGGTCCATGTTTGAGGAGCTGGAGAAGCTGGGTCACAGCACAGGATAGCTTAGCAGGCTCAGTAGGTGTTTGATCACAGGGAACTTCCTAAATCAGGTTAAATATTTTATGCCAAGTGCAAATAAGTTGCCATTAGAAAGTTTTAAGCAAGGCACTAATATCACTGTCACTGGGTTGTCATTTTAAACAGCTCACGTAGGACAGTCGTGAGACAAATGGACTGTGAAGAAGCTGGATTGGAAACAGAATGGGCAATTAGTAGGCGATTGTCCTGTACTGTCCAGGGCAGAGCTATCAGCTCAGACAAGGGTGGAGGTGGAGATGGCTGGAAGTGAATAGACATTGAGTATGTTTTGGAAGAACAAATTGGGCTAGTGGAGGCTGAGGAAAAGAAAGAACTGAAGGTCCCTGCTAGAATGATAATTTCAGCAACCAGTTATATTATAGTGCTGCTTACTGAAATGCAGATGCTTGGGAGAGAATCAAGAGTTCTATTTTGGCCCTAACCAGTTTGGCTCAGTGGATAGAGTGTCGGCCTGCGGACTCAAGGGTCCCAGGTTCGATTCCGGTGAAGGCATGTACCTTGGTTGTGGCCACATCCCCAGTAGGAGGTGTGCAGGAGGCAGTTGATTGATGTTTCTCTCTCATCGATGTTTCTGTCTCTCTCCCTTCCTGTCTGTAAAAAACAATAAAATAGCTAATCTAATAAAATAGTAATATGCAAATTAACCATCACCTCAAGACACATAAGCCACGCCCACTAGCCAAGCCATGCCTGCTAGCCAATCAGAGCAGCTGTATGCAAATTAACCCAGCCAAGATGGCGTCCGGCAGCCACAGAGCTAGAGCAAACAGGAGGCTTCCGTTGCACCAGCAATGGAGTTGAAATTCCTGCCTAGGCTGGCTGGACCTCTGCTCAAGGCAACAATGTTTCAATTATAGAAGATAATAAACCCCAGAAACCTGATTCCAGCCAGTCTCGCTGGGACATTGGGTCAATGGGAGCTATGGGCAGCCTGAAAATGGCCTCGCAGCCCCTCACCCAGGCTGGCCAGGCATATCAGCAGGTGGACATCCCCCGAGGGATCCCAGACTTCTAGAGGGCACAGGCCAGGCTGAGGGACCCCCCCTGAGTGCATAAATTTTTGTTCACCGGGCCCCTAGTATGTATATGTATGTGTGCGTGTGCGTGTGCGTGTGCGTGTGTGTGTGTGTGTATATATATAGTTCCATTTTGGCCCGTCCATTTGAAATTCCTATGAGATATCCCAATAGAGGGGTCAAATAGACAGGGGGATGAGCAAGTGCGCGTTGGAGTTAGGGCTGCAGACAGTGAAGGTGTTGACACAAATGCATCATTTGAAACTATGAGGCCTAAGGTGTATAGAATGAGAGGTGAAGGAAACAGACCTGGCTCCAGGTTGCCAGCTTCTGGGGGTCTGAGGAAGGAGAGCCAGCAAAGACTGAGAAGTAAAGGCAGAGGAACACTAGGAAAGCCTGTATTGGAGCATCATGTAAGTCAAGAGAGAAAGAGAGACAGGACACAATATTTTAAGAAAAAGGAAGGGATCAGTGTGTGCAATGCTGATGAGAGATAAAAGAAGCAAACAGAAGTACCCAGTTTTCTTTCTTCATATAATTTTAAATTATAGAAACTTTTTAAAATGCCTTAATTATAATACAAAACTTTGTTTCTAATAACAAGTTATGAAAGTTTCTGTTCATTTTATACTGAGAATTTAAATAGATTTAGAAGAGACTGCACACTCAGCAAACTTTTCACATGGT
This sequence comes from Murina feae, assembly GCA_004026665.1. Lineage (NCBI taxonomy): Eukaryota > Metazoa > Chordata > Mammalia > Chiroptera > Vespertilionidae > Murina > Murina feae. Next base: position 9,400 of record PVJC01010363.1, read on the forward strand.
TTCATTATTCATATAGGTTTTGATTGTCATAGCCTGTGCACATAGCAAGATAGTGTATTCATATATTTTATTTTTTTATATTTCTCTAGTAAATATTTTAAAAATATGTACTTCTATATTTTTGTTACAATGTGATGATGAAAACGTGCCAGATTTCTCTTTTCTCATTAGACATTGTTATTCATGAAAACTGATATTCTGTAATTATGCAGTTTACATTTGAAAATATCATTGTTTAAAAAACTGAGTGATAATAATAGGAATTTGTTGGCAATAGTCTAGAACAACATTCATATATATGTGTATTTTTTCCTAATACTACATATGCTGCAAAGTAAGTTTTGGTTTAAAACTGATCATTTCTATTTGAAACTCACATACACACATGCCCTGCAGGTGAACTGGGAAATAGCAGGACCCAATTCTCAGGATGCCTTACCACCACAGAACAGGGACATCGCAGACCCAGTGAGCGGGGCCTTCTATTTTGGAGAGGGAGAAGGTGGAGTGAGAACCATAATTCTGACCATCTATCCTCACGAAGAAATTGAAGTCGAAGAGACTTTTGTTATTAAACTTAAACTTGTGAAGGGGCAAGCTAAGTTAGACTCCAGAGCTAATGCTGTTATGTTAACAGTAAGTCTGACTTTTTATTTTCCCAGAGAATTTTTAGTGGAGTTATCAGAAAATGCATTTACATTTGTTGAACCTCTATAGGCTTATGATGAATTGAAAGTTATAAAACCGTAATTCCTATGGTTGCTTAGTTAGTTTCTTATATAGCCTGATTAATGGTATTAGTTCTAAGTGGTGAAACATACTTATTTTATATTCTCTAAGAAAATTTTGTGAATATTTGCCACTTTCAGGGAGGAGGTATTTGTGATATCATCCTAAATATTGGCTATCTTTGCCATCAAAATACATAAACATTATTAACCAGTTACAAGTCAGACTGTGTGAAGGTAGAATGGCACTTGTTCAGCTAGCATAATGATGTGTTGGATTAGATTCAGATCCAGTGTATTTGATATGAACCACCCAGTCCATCAGGGCAGAAAGTGATTGGACCAAGACTACTGAAAACAATGCAGAGAAATGACATCTTTTAAGTTTGGAAATACTCTTGTCTGGGGTCTGTATCCATCAAACTTCTCCAGAGAAACAGGAGGAGAGGGAGGAAATGAGAAAGGAGGAGAGAGAGGGTGAGGAGAGATTGATTGAGGGACCCAACAAGCTCCCCAAGCTCTGGGTGTTCTTATGTTGAAATTTGGGGGTATAAGGAGGTTGGCAGTCTTGGCAGAGGACTATTTCACACTACCAGAAAGGATTATAAAACAGAGTATTGCAGAATAAGTCTTCTCTTTCCTCAGTTTACTTTGGCAGAAAAATGGCAAGTGGGCAGTCTAGCAGGCAGAAAACCTAGGCACGAGTTGAAGCTGTGGTCTTGAGTTTGAATTCTGTAGGGAAGGCCAACAGGCTGAAAACTCACACAGGATTTCTTGAGGCAGGATGTCTTCTTCTGAAATCTCAGTATTCACTCTCAAGGCCTTCAACTGATTAGTTGAGGCCCACCCACATTATCAAGGACAGTGTCCTTTACTTAAAATAAACTGATGGTAAATATTAATCACATCTACAAAACACCTTCATGGCACATCACCTAGATGTGTTTGTCTAAATAATTGGGCACCATAATCTGTAAATTGACACATAAAACTAAGTATCACAGGACCTTTCGCCTCTCTCTACCTTGTATTATAACCAATAGAAAGATGTTAACAACAATTAACTGGTTAAACAAAACAAACACAAGGCAAAAGAAGCCTAAATTGAGGCATGAAAATACTATCCTTTTGTGATTCTGCAAATTACAGTTTTCTGGACACTTATTCCCATTATCCTTGGGGAATAAGAACAAGCTTGTTTTAAGTAACAGTCAGTGTAATAAAGAACGTTTAAAAATCAGAAAGCTGGATAGATTTAAGTATTATTTCTATGTCTCTTCCATGTCTTCAGCATTGATGGGTACGTTAGATGCTGTATATTCATCCATAGTTGTTTTATATGGTATTCACTCTGCTGTTTCTATTTTTAGATACAGAAGTTTGGAGATCCCAATGGTGTGGTTCGGTTCGCTCCTGAGTCTTTGTCTGAGAAGACCTATATGGAGCCATCAGCTCAGGAAGGGCCCCTGATCATCACTTTCTTTGTCAAAAGAGTCAAGGGCATTTTGGGAGAGATTAAGGTATCATTTTTCATTTTATTTTTAAGTAGAGCAGCAATTTGCTTAACAAACATGGTTGAGAGGACAGAGAAATGACGTTGTTCTGGTTAGACATTTTCATAAACTGAAAGGTTTTTTAATAAACTGAAGTGACATGAGTTTTCACAGAAGCTGAGAAGTACCTTGGGCTCTCCAGCCAGGCCTGCCTTCAGCCATCTTTCCACACTGCGTCACTGTTCGATTAAAAAGATCTTCCTCACACTTAGTCATGAAGAGTATGATTCAACTGTTTTGTATTTTCTGGTTTGCTACTTTTCCTACTTAAATCTCTGATATTTGTAAATTGTTTAATGTATTCTCGAGGGCTTTATTTCTCAATAGAGTTTTTAAATATAGCAACTGATTTTTAAGAGGTTGCATTTGAGTGTTTATTGATATAGAACATTTGAAGATGCTCTTGTAAAGCATCAAGGTACTTGTCTAACTGATCTAGGTTACATATTTTGTGAAATTTCTCTATGAAGTTATCTCTTTTCCTGTAGCTGCTACTTGTTCAGTTGAAGCTTTATGGTTTGGAGGGTGAACATTTTTGGAAAATAACCTTTAATTCTAAGAAATCTAATAGATGTTTCCTTGTAGTTAAAAAACAGACAAGAACAAATTCTAATGTGAAACATTCGATTATCTAGTCACTTTTACCTTCCACCACTGTCTGTGGTTCGCTATGGAAGGACTTGTGGTACCGCCATTTTAAAGTCTGCTTGCTCTTCTTTATCCCTTCAAAATATTATTCTTTTAGGAGTAGGTAAAATGAGATCCTCGTAGTCTTTCCTGCAAGTTGCATACGACAGCCTGAAAAAGTGAAGATACTTTCATGACACAGACATCACTCCTCTGTACTTTCTAAACTAATAACTGCTTGGAGACTGTGAATATACTGATGCACAATTAATATTTCCCTTTTGTATATCAGAAAGGAAAACATAATTTAAAGGATTTTGGTTCAATTTACTGCATCATATAACATTGTTGGATTTTTTCCCCCCATTCATCTTAGGTTTACTGGGAAATAAGTAGTCAGTTTGATGTTACTGGAGACTTTCTTTCTACAAAAGGCTTTTTCACCATTGCTGATGGAGAGCGTGAAGTGAGCTTTGATGTTCATTTGCTACCAGATGATGTCCCCGAGATAGAGGAAGCCTATGTGATCCAGCTCGTTTCCGTGGAGGGAGGAGCAGAACTGGACCTGGAAAAGTGCATCACGCAGTTCTCTGTTTCTGCAAATGATGACCCACATGGAGCATTCGCTCTGTATGCAGGTCGCCAGTCAGTGTTCATTGAGCAGGACCTCACTAGGTTCATCCAAATCAATGTGACCCGGCTTGCCGGGACTTTCGGGGATGTGGCTGTTCGATACCGAATATCATCTGATCAGAAGGAGCAGCCAGTTGTTACAGAGGATGCAGAGAGGCAGCTGGTGGTCCAAGACGGTGCCAGCTCTAAAGTGGACATGGTGCCAATAAAGAGCCAGGTCTGTAGTCTTTCTTGATTTCCTGGTCATCCCAATCAAGTTCTTTCAGTGAGAGTCCTGACTTATCTCAGGATCAGATGAAATCTTATTCAGAAATTAAATGTCACCAGGAAAAATGCCTTGGAAAATGTGTAGTGATTATTGAGTAATACAAAGAGTGAAGTATTTGTGGATTACAAGTGAATAAGTGTATTTCAATTTGGAGATGAAATATTTTTGTCTAGATAGTAGCAGGCATTTATTTAATCCTTGCAAAGTTCCAAAAAATCATTTCAATTGATATACATACACATCCCAATATACACACATGTGTCCACATACACACACAGACATACACACACGTACATATACTCACAGGATACTTGTTGAAGGGGAGAAATGTAGGCTTTCTTATAAGACTGGCCTGTGCTCCCTGGAGTTTGGAGGGCCTGCATGAAACAGGAACTGGTATCTGCTTCTCTCCTTGTGCATCTGTGTGGAAAATGGCTTTGACTGTCTGTGATGGTAAAAACTAGAGAAGGCAATAGACAGCTCTGGCAGACGTTTGGGATGTGAGTGAAAAGAATGTGTGGATTTCCTGCTGAGGTACCTCAGCAGCCTTTCTCAGTCCGAATCACGGAAAGTGATGCAAGTGACTCTTTGTCTTACTCCTTGAAAGGATGGTACAAAGTTAGTGTCATTCTGTATGCGTAGGAGATAAGTTAATTTATTTCATATGTGCAATGCATTATGGCAGTAGGGATTAATTATCTCATTGTTTGGAAAGATTGCCCAGAGGGTAACCAGATTGAAATAATTCTGGGAAAAATTTGTGGGGTGGATTGTGAAGTTTGGTGAGAATCTAAGAAAGAAAGGTCATGGTCTCTGAAGATTGGTGGGGGGCAGAATTCTGAAGTCTTTGAGGAATACCCACATCAATTCCATGAGTGGTCCAGAATTTGAATGTCTGCCTTCATGGAAGGATAGTGGTCAGCCAGTGTTAGGCAAGGAAGGACTACATCCGGGAGGCAAAATTTTTGTCATTCTTACTCAAAGCAACACTCTCCCGTTCTCCGTCCCAAACCTCGAATGTGCCAGAAGATTGGTGGGAAGGTCTAAGGGGGACTGAAGGGATATTAAAACATCATACCATGACCCCTTTCCCACTGTAGATTCTGAACCATGAGTCACACAAAAACTGGGATAAATGGGAGCTTTTGCTGTATGCCTGATGGAAGTCATGATTGATGTAGGTCTGGCCTTTACCTTCCTGAAAGTGACAGAAAGCTTCAAGACTTACCCACAACATTGTTTCTTTGTGGAAAGAAACCCCACAAAACAACAGAAGAAAAATGAAGCGATTTGCTATTTGTATTCCACTAAGGTTAGCACACTCAGTGTTGATGATCTTAGTTTCATATAAGTTTATGACCAGTATAAAATAGACTGCCATTCAGAATAAGCAATAAACATATCTTACTAATTCACACCTAGTATGTACCCTGTTGATCTTTTGTGCACTTGAGTCTTTACTTTTGTTGTTTAATAAAGGATAAAAATGGAAGTTTCTTAGTGACACATGGGTTCCATAATTATTCCCCTGTAGTTCTTTGGGAAATTGACTCAATGCCACAGGCCTATTGTGTTAATTTCTAACCTCTGTTTTCTATAAAAAAAATTCTTAAGAATAGAATAGAGTACAAAGCTGCGGAAATAAGAGGTGGATTAATTTAACCAGAATATCCTTTTATTAAGTCTCATTTATAAATGATCAGAGTTTCTTTTAAATACTGTGTGCTTAAGTTACATAATCTAATCTAATAAAAGAGTAATATGTAAATTGACCCTCACTCTGTTACACTTAAGCCATGCCCACCAGCCAATCAGAGTGGCTATATGCAAATTAACCCAGCCAAGATGGTGGCTAGCAGCCACAAAACTAGAGCAAACAAGAGGCTTCCGTTGCACTAGCGATGGAGGAAACTGCCTGCCTAGGCCGGCTATGGCCTCCACTCAAGGCAACAATGTTTCAATTATAGAAGCCATGGAGCTGAAGCAAACAGGAGGCTTTGTTGCTTGCTGAAGCCTCTGCTCAAGGCAACAAAGTTTCAATTATAGAAGATAAATAAAACCCAGAAACCTGATTCCAGCCAGCCTCGCTGGGATGTTCGGTCAATGGGAGCTGTGCGCAACCTGCAAACGGCCCTCAACCCCTCACCCAGGCTGGCCACACCACCATGGGGTAAGAGTCCCCACTGGGGTCCTTGGCCAGCCTGCAAACAGCCATCAGCTCCTCACCCAGGCTGGCCAGGCACACCAGCAGGTGGACATCCTCAGATGGGTCCCAGACTGCTAGAGGAACCCCCCAGAGTGCACAAATTTTTAGGCACTGGGCCCCTAGTATAATTATAAAATTACACAATAACTTGAAACATCTTCCCAAAAATATCTGTGTAACATCACCGTCTAAACACCTTCATATTATAATTTCTGCTAATGAATATAGGGACATTTCTTCAGCTTTTCTAGGAATAGTTTTAGTTTGTATATCTTGTATCGATGCTAAGGTTTCATTTGACACTGAGACATGGCACATTGATGATTTGACCATTCTGTTCTTTCACTAAGCAATGTGGCAAGTACAAAATTATTCTCAGACTGTGTATAGGAAAACCTAAATATGTGATAAATATTACATGGACTAAAACCATTGATCTGCCTAAGTCTGAGGTTGTCTTTTGCCAGTGCTACCTGGAACATTTTGCAAGATGGTAGTCTTCTTTTGATTTCACTTTGAAAGCTTAATGATATAGTTTATAAAAATATTTAACTTTCCTAATACCTATTTGAATCATCTTTGAGTTTTTAATACCTTTTTGAATCTATTTTAATTATTTCTATTTTCAAGAGAGCCAACAAAAGTTGACTAACTTATGAACACATGAAAGCTTCCTTTTGTTTATCTTAACATGTTTTACTAGTATTAACATATTTAAAATTGCACAGGTTCCTTCTTTCACATTTCAGGAATGTGTTGTCGGACTAGATAGATTTATATTAGGTGTTGATGTATATTCCAAGGTGACTGTGCGGGGCACATAAACCAAGGCAGGGTATTTTCAGTGGTCCCCTTCTTCCATCACACCCTGGATATAATGCATTGCTCTCTGAAGTTTGTAAGATACTAGTTACCAGAATTATATACCATTCTCCTTGTTCTACCCTCCTGGTAAAGATTAAGACCTTGGACACGTCAGCCACAGAGCAGGGCAGTAGGTCTCAGGACACAGAAAGTTTCCATTAGGCTCTGAAACTAGAAGACTCTTGGTGCTGATTTCACATCAGGACCTGGGAGTATACACTGCTGCCTCACCTGGTTAACAATGGGCTTCTTTTATGAGGTGCATTCTGATGCTAAGACTCACTGGCATAATAAAGAAACAACTGTTACCTTAAGTTTAAAATTAGTAAGCTAGAATGCGAGAATTTTACATTTGTGGTGAGTCATTTATTCAAACATTTATTGAGTGTTCACCCTGTGCCAGCCATTGCAACGAGCACAGCTGGTACAGAGGTGACAAAGACACAATCTCTGTCGTCCTGTAGCTCCTTGTCTAGTGCAGAAGGCCATGAACCGCAGTTACAAAAGCGTGGGTTAGCGGTGTCTGAGATGTGCACAGGATATTATGGAGCTGTACATTCCTTCCATTTGAGCCCAGATGGGATCAAGCATGATGGGAACCATGTAGAATTGTATTGGTGATGCACTCCTGGAACAGAGAAATGGCAGGGCATGCTGGAGCAATGCCCCCTCCTAGTAACCTTCAAGGTCCTTTCAAATTAATCCCCCCGCATTTCATCTGTAGTAAACAAGCTTTCCTCAACTTTGCTGTGACTGCTGTTCAACTTCAATGTCCAGTTACTGAACCCTGTGGATTTGCTGCGGCCACAAGTCTGTGTGTGCTGGCTGAGCTCGTGAACAGAGCAGCCGAGTGGGAGGCACAAATGATTGGGAGCCTGGCCCTTCCTTCTTTAGGAAATAGGGACCAAAAATCCTTCGCTACCCAGCCAGCGAACTGCCTAGGAAAGAGGTGGCATATCCTTAGAAGAGAGGTGGACAACACGTGAGTGAAGGCAGGACACGGCGATTTATTTCCATTTCCTGAGTAATTGATCTATGACTCATGATCAGTGAATGCCATTTTGACAAAAATGAAGATGATTGAATGAACGAGACATCTGTTCCCCTCATGTTGCGCGACATTTGAAATCACTATGGTACATATTTTGCACATTTGGAGGGTGTGATGTGTGTTTAAGAGCATTGTCTTTAAAAGAAGAATGGATTCCACAGAAGTGGTTATTAATACATTCATTAAAGATGTACATAATTTTTAGCAATATTCCAGGTTATGTGATAACTTGCCTGATCTATTATCAACAACAGTATTTCTGTGGGAAAATGTATTGTATAGTTAAAAATAACCTTTTAGAGAAACATCAATTTTAAAATTCAGGATTTCCCCTGTTTTGTTGGATTCTAAAACTTTAAAAATTGATATTTAATACATGGCATTAGTAATTATTTGTCAAATATTCAAATAACCATTATCCATTTTGAGTAAATATGGATTATTAGTTACTGTCTATGAAGAGTTGTTCTGGTTTTAGGGGCTGACACTATTCACCTGTGGGCTCCTTCCATTCCTGTAGCACTTGGTTCTATCACTACTAGTACTTCTTATCAGTTTCATTTCTGAGACTTCTTGGGAACACACGGAGAATGTGCATGTTTGTGTTTTATATTCTCTGTTACTATCACTCTTCACCCCACAGTCTCCATAACAGTGATTTTTTTTTGTTTTTTGTTTTTAAATATATTTTATTGACTTTTTACAGAGAGGAAAGGAGAGGGACAGAGAGTCAGAAACATTGATGAGAGAGAAACATCGATCAGCTGCCTCCCGCGCACCCCCTACTGGGGATGTGCCCGCAACCAAGGTACATGCCCTTGACAGGAATCGAACCTGGGACCCTTCAGTCCCCAGGCCGACGCTCCATCCACTGAGCCAAACCAGTCAGGGCCAGTGATTTGTTTTTTAACATGAAGGAAAGAGCATAGATTGATGGCACAGATACAAATGTATCCCTAGATCATGTGCTAATGACTTGTGCCAATGCCAGTATTTTTCTCTGAAAATTATTTTTTAATAATTAAAGTCATGGATACTCTTTGTTTATAGGTCTTCCTACCACTGGGCTCTAATTTCACCTTGCAGCTGGTCACGGTGATGCTTGTTGGTGGACGTTCCTATGGCGTGCCAAAAATTCTCCTGGAAGCCAAATCCGCTGTCCTACTTGTCCCCGAGAAAGCTGCCAATTCTCAGGTAATCGGCCCTGGGTGTGGTACTATCTGGGTACCACCAGAGGGCAACTTTTATAGGAAGGACTAAGATGCAGAGAATTTTTTAACTTTCACTGTTACCTTAAATCATCCCATCTGGGGCGGTGCGGTGGGGATGAGGGAGTAAATGAGTGGAAAAAGTGAAAGGGATTAAGAAGTACAAATTGCCAGTGATTAAGTAGTCACGAAGATATAAAGTACAGCATAGGGAATCTAGTCAACAATATTGTAATACCATGTATGGTATCATATGTATGCTAGATTTATCAAAGTGATACTTTGTAAGGTATATAAATGCCTAATCACTATGTTATACACCTGAAACCAATATAATACTGTATCTCTAGTTGAAAAATAAATTTAAAAATAAAATAAAAATCTAAGTAATCCTATGAATATCAAAGTAGATATGGACATACCATATGAAAACAGTTTGTCAATTTTTGACTTTAGGTAGAATAATATATTTCCTTTTTGGAGTTTTAGAAAGGAAGTATCTTGTAAAATTTGAATGTAAAGTATAGAATTTTAAAAATACTAGTCACTTTGAGTCAGAATTTCCAAGATTTTTTCTTGATATTAAATGTTTAATATTACAGTATTTTATATTAAACTAGAGGCCCAGTGCATGAATCTGTGCATGGGGGGCCGGGGTAGTCCCTCGGCCTGGCCAGCAATTGTTGCCGATCAGGACTGTGGAAGGTTGGCTAGGGGGAGCAGCCCTGGGAGGTTGGCTGGAGGCCCCAATCGGGGTCATCAGGACCTTGGCCGGCTTAGGGGGGAGGGACTGCAGAAGGTTGGCCAGCCAGCCCTATCGGGGCCAATGAGGGCCAGCTGGCTGGGAAGAGGGACCACGGGAAGTTGGCCTGCGAGCAAGGTTGGCTGTGGGAGTGCACTGACCACCAGGGGGCATATCTTGCGTTGAGCATCTGACCCTGGTGGTCAGTGCGTGTCATAGCGACTGGTGGACTAATCTTTTGGTCACTTAGGCTTTTATATATAGGTAATTAAAATTAAAATAGAACATCAATTAATATTTCAGTCTTTTTCATCTCCTAACCTTGTAAATACGTGCCTTTCATTTTCATTGTGCTGATATAGGCATAGTGGTTGAGCACCGACCTATAAATGGAGGTCATGGTTTGATTGCCAGTCAGAGCACATGCCCAGGTTGCTGGCTCAATCCCCAGTAGGGGGCATACAGGAGGCACTCGATCAATGATTCTCTCTCATCATTGGTGTTTCCATCTTTCTCTCCTTCTCCCTTCCTTTCTGAAATCAATAAAAATATATTTAAAAAAATAAAAAGGGGAGAATGAGTTTTAATGTAGAATCGTTCATCATGTGGTATCCCAAATTTATAGATAATGGGATGAAAAGAGTAAACTGATTTGTCCAAATAAAGCCAGGAATCTTGTTTTATTTTTACTCATTGACCAGCACTTAATTAAACTATAAATCATTTATAAATCCCAGGGTACCTTGAGAGGTTGCCCTTAAAGAAAACATCTTACTTTGTGTGAATGAAAAAGATGACTACTTAAAAAAATCTTTGATGCTTTCTTATCCTCAAAAATAAAAAAAAGATATTCAATTGAATCAAAAAACTAAAAGAACCTTTAAAAAATCTAGTTCCTGATGCTCATTTTATAAACAAAGACTATATTATTATGTCCTAGAAAGAAGTCACATTTCAGTTCTAGACAAATTGGGTTCCATATCAAGCCATACTACACTGCCAGTTTTAATCCATTGCTTTCATTTCACCATAATTACATTTGTCTTTTTGGGTATTGTTAATTTAAAGCATTACATTTTGATTTAAAGAAATAAAGCTATAAACTATAGTCAAAATTATAAAATAGAATCAGTTATCAAGTCCTAGATGTTATTTCTGAAACATTACTCTTTAACTGAATATATTCTAAAACAGGAACATACATTGTGTAAACAAAGAGGAAGCTGCCTTTTACCCCACTCTCTAGAACACTAGAGCCTGTGGAGAGAAGTTAAATACTCTCCGCATGTTTTTCCTCAGGTGGGATTTGAATCGACCGCCTTTTCCCTCACGGACATCGCTGCCGGAACAAGCCAAGTGGTGATTTCTAGGAGAGGCACCTATGGCTCCATCATGGTTTCCTGGCTGGCCGGATATGCTCCTGGGTTAGAAGTGCCTGAATTCATTGTTGTTGGCAATATGACCCCAAAACTGGGTGAGTTGTAGGTTTTCTAAGATCTGCTCTGTAACACACGGAGGTATGTAATTGGCCTATAATTTTCTTGGGTCATCTTTATTCTGGAAAAATGACCTGTTTGTTTTGTAATATAGTGTCCCCGTTTTTTAAGTGGTCAGAGTTGCAAAGATTGCTTGGTGAGGATGAGAGAAAGTTTATTTAGTCAAATTAAAAATTTCATACCTCACTGGAAATAGTGGTCACTAAGCTCACTTTATTTTTTTTAAATATATTTTATTGATTTTTTACAGAGAGGAAGGTAGAGGTATAGAGAGTTAGAAACATCGATGAGAGAGAAACATCGATCAGCTGCCTCTTGCACACTCCCTACTGAGGATGTGCCTGAAACCAAGGTACATGTCCTTGACTAGGATCAAACCCGGGACCTTTCAGTCCGGAGGCTGACACTCTATCCACTGAGCAAAACCGGCCAGGGCTAAGTTCACTTTATATATCAGAAGTTTGTTAAAAGTAGTTCTAAAAACTTAAATTGGATCATACAGTAATAATAAAAAAAGGCACATCTTTGTGTCTTTGTACATGTTCACCTGAATATTTGACAGTAGAGCAACTGTTACTTAATCTACTTTGTTTTTCAATTACACCATTAGTTTTATGAGGGTCAGTGAGATGAAAATGTTAGAGGGTTTGATCTGGACCAGGTAGACAGGAATTGAAGACAGGGTGGAGGAGGCAACATGTATGTACATGTTTTAAAAGCTGTACATTTATTTCCCTCTTCCCCACCTTTGAAATGTTTCTTTTTGTAGCCTGTAATAGAATTTTGGAAAAGGAAATATTTCACTGCATTTTTAAGAGCCGAATCCCAATTTAAGAACTCAGAAAGGGTACCCTGCTTTTCTTTTCCTGTTTCCTTTCAGGGAGCCTTTCGTTTTCCCATGGAGAACAAAGTAAAGGTGTCTTGCTGTGGACATTTCCCAGGCCTGGTCAGCCAGAGGCCTTTGTCCTTCACCTCTCAGGAGTCCAGAGCAGTGCCCCTGGCGGGGCTGAGCTTAGGTAAGATGTCTCTGAAGAATCATCTGGAAAGTATCTGTTGAAACAGAAAAACACACACACAAGAAAACAACAAAAACAAAACATACCACAAGATCACTTTCCCTGAAGCAGATGCACAAACAGTTGGTTGTAGAGTAACACATGGCCTGCATGCCAAAGATGCCACGGCGGCAGGCTGCCTTCCACAGAGGCACCACCACTGTTCTCCTGGACGACAGGTCATCGCCATGGCCTCTGATTCAAGAGTGTGGGCTGGGATAACATCTCCAATAAGAACGGAATGGCAAAGTCACCTATTTTGAAAGGGGCTGTCTTTGAGAAGTAACTAGAAATTATCTGCTCTCCTCAAGGGATTCAGAGTAAGAAGAGTCTGTCACAGTAGAGTAATAATATGACTTCTTCCATTGGCTCTTTTGAAATTAATTTAAATCAGAATGCTTGCAGATAAATATGCTCAAGCCACAAGCAATTTACTTTTCTCATGGTTGGGAAGGGCTTGATCAAAACAGTAGAGGGCAGACTTTAGCACAGACTTACGGATTTAGTCTTGGCTCTGCCACTTACTTGCTGTGTGACTTGGGGAAAGTTACAGGATCTTTCTGTTCTTCCATTTACTTATTTGGAAAGTGGAAGGAAAATGTGGGTAAAATTGGTGTGTGTTTGTATATATAATATGTTTATGTGTGGGAGATACTGGTTGGTAGCATCAAATATGGCTTTAGTTCATACTTATGCCATTTCAAAAGTGTTTGGCCATAGAATTTATTTTAGGTTAACAAATTCAAATGCTTTTTGCTTTAAGAATTATGTGTTTACTCTTATTCTTCACAGCAGCCATATGACATAGATACTATTTTTAGTCCCATTTTATAGGTAAAGAAAATGAGTCACATATAGATTATGTAGCATACCTAGTGTCACATAGATTAAATAATGATTGGGGCCATGATTTGAATCTAGCTCTTAACCATTGTACTATGTGTTAACAGTGCTTTACCATAGAGAGTATCCTTCTTAAAGGCATTCAAATTCAGAAAAAAAATCACCAAAAACTGTTAGTCAAACAAAATATGCCTGTGGTCTGGATTAGGCTGATGTTACTTCTGCCATAATCATTAACTCACAACAAAACTCCATAGGATAAAGCCAGGGATTAATCATGCAGTCATGGAAGCTTTCTTCCAATCCACATATAAAATCCCAGTAGCATTTGTGTGAGGGAATAGGCCCATTATGATACAAGGATTTTGCATCCAGCAAGGGCAACTATTTCTATTTGGTAGATAAGAAACCTGGCTGACATCCAGAACATTCTAAGAATTTGTGGTTTCCTGTGCACTGATCATAAGAGAGCTGCTCTGGGCTGACTAGAGAAGCAGAGCAGGCACCTCTGGGCTCCTCACTTTGCTCAAACGTGTTAGGATCCCTCACCAGTGACAGCAGCTCCCATTCTTACATTTCTTGTGCTCTGATTTATTCATCAGCAAGTACATAGGGTTTATGGAGTTTGAACGGGCATGTCATGTATCAGATGCCCTCCTGAACAGCATCTAAAATGTGTGAAAAATGAATCTCTGCTGTGGTATTTCTATTTTCATCAATTCTTTCTCGTTGTGTTTTTTTTTTCCTTCCAGATCAGGTTTCACTGTTGCTGAAATTGAGCCAATGGGAATCTTTCAGTTTTCCCCTAGTTCAAGGCATATGGTCGTGTCAGAGGACACTCAGATGATCAGATTACGCGTACAAAGACTCTTTGGGTTCCACGGCAATCTTATTAAAGTTTCCTATCAGACAACCGAAGCAAGTGCCAAGTCACGGGAAGATTTTGAGCCTGTTCAGAACGGGGAGCTGCTTTTCCAAAAATTCCAACCCGAGGTTCCTTTTGAAATCATCATTATTAATGACCAGCTTCCTGAGACAGAAGAATTTTTTTACGTTAACCTAACTGCAGTAGAAATTAAAGGATTGCAAAAGTTTACAAAAACCAACTGGCGCCCGCGCCTGAATCTGGATTTCAGTGTGGCAGTGATCACAATACAGGATAACGATGACACAGGTCTCGTTCCCATCAAAACTGACTCCTCCACCGCATACCCTGATGTGACCAAGATAACTGCCACTCCACAGCCGACTGCCATGATGGCCACTGACACTGGGGCAATTGCGATCCCTGAGACACCTGTCACCCAGCCCTTCGTGGCCACTGGAACTGCAAATGTTTTCATTCATGGAGCCTTTAGTCTTGGGCCTCCCATTGTTTATGTTGAGGAGGAGATGAAGAATGGGACATTGAACGCAGCAGAAATTCTTATCCGAAGAACTGGTGGCTCTACTGGCAATGTCAGTGTAACAGTTAAAACTTTTGGTGAAAGATCTGCTCAGAAGGAACCACATGCGTTGCCCTTTCATGATGCCTATGGACTTTCCAACCTAACTTGGGCGATAGAAGGGGAGGACTTTGCAGAACAAACCCTCATCCTTACATTTGCAGATGGAGAAAGAGAACGGAAAGTATTGGTTCACATTTTGGACGATGATGAGCCGGAGGGGCAGGAATTCTTCTACGTGTTCCTCACAGACCCACGAGGGGGAGCACAGATTGTGAAGGGGAAGGATGACACTGGGTTTGCAGCTTTTGCCATGATCATTATCACAGGTATCTCTTTGAGGGATGGAGAGAAAAAGGTACCACTTTCATGGTGTAGGATTTTTTTTTTTTACAAGATCATGCTATCTTTAATTGAAAGAGTGAATTATTTGAATTATTATAGTAATTCATTAAACATTGTTTTCCCAGACTTATAGACAGAGAGCAGACTGGTGGTTGCCAAAGTGGGGAAAGGTTAGGGGAGTGGGTGAAAGAGTTGGGAAGGGATTAAGAAATACAGAAGATAGTTATAAAATATTCATGGGGATCTAAAGTACAATATAGGAAATATAGTCAATATTTTGATAACCATCTAAGGTGCTAGGTGGGTATTGGCAATATCAGGGGAAGCACTTTGTAAAGTATATAATTATCCAACCACTATGCTGTACATCTGAAACTGATACAAAACAATATTGAAAGTAAACTGTAATTGAAAAATAAAAATGAGGTAAAAAAACAACAAAGAAAACCACATAGTCTTCCTATGGCATGTTCTGAGGTACTAGGCTAGAATTGAATGTACTGTAAATGTCACTTAACTCAGAGCTAGTTAAACAATCTATACTTTCACAATAGATGGAAAACCTTAAACATACTGAAGTCCATGTTCTTCCTCTGGAATAATAATTTATTCATCCAAGTACACAATTGCCTATCCTGTTTTGAACCTTCATTCAGGATTACCCAACCACTTTCAATAATCCACCCCAAAGTCTAAGATCTCATTATCAAGAAATTCTTTGTATCTGTTGGGAAATAGATCAAAACTCTCTTCTTTTATTTTTGTTTTGGACCAATGCAGTATATTACACAGCTTTTTTTTTTTTTTTTTAACTATTGAGTGTACATATTGCAATAGCTTAAAAATGCAATGATTTTTTTTTAAGAATTCCTCATGTAGCTTATAAAATATTTTGGTGATAATTCACAATTTTCCTCTGAAATCATACTATATTTTTTTAGGTAGGTTAGCTTGTCTTGTCAATACATTACAGTAAGTATTTGCCTACTCTGCTGTTTTATAAAGACATAAGTTTTACACTTAGAGTGTAAGATGACACTATGAAAAAAATAGCACTATTTCAGTACAGTGCAGACCCTACATTTTTTTCCAGTTTAAATACAATTTTGTAGTAGGAGGGTACCTGTAACCTCAATTTATAATAATGTAAATTCTGTAGAAATTAAAGAATTACAACAGTGTATGAAAATGAACTGGCGACCATGCCTGAATCTGGATTTCAGTGGTGTAGTTATCACAATACAGGATTGCGAGTTAAAAATAACCACAAAGAAACTCGTCTAAGTGTTGCTCAGATGGCTTTCTTTTACTCAGAGTTACTCAGGAGTTCCTTATTAGTTCTGTTTTTCTCTGGGGCAAATAACTTAATGTATAATATAAATGGTCTTGTGGTCAACTCTTTTATAGGAAAGTAAATCAGTTAAATGGAGTTCATTTACTTAATAAATATTTATTGAACATTTATAGTATGCTGGCCACTGTTCTTGGTCCTGGGGATACAGCAGTAAATACAGCATTGCAGCTCTAGCAGAACTTGCATTCTGTGAGGATACACTGACTCTAACGATCTATAACTATAAAAGTGTAATATGCTAATTATACTGGATAGCCGAACCACCTTCTGGACATCATTCCAGATGTCTTCTGGATGAAGCCGTGGTGACGGGGGCAAAGGCAGAGGTAGTTAGGGGCAATCAGGCAGACAGCTGAGTAGTTAGGAGTGACCAGGCAGGCAGGCAGAGTGGTTAGGGGTGATCAGTCAGGCAGGCAAGCAGTTAGGGGCAATCAGGCAGGCAGGCAGAATGATTAGGAGTGATCAGACAGGCAGGCGAGTGGTTAGGGGTGTAGAGGCAGGCAGGCAGAGTAGTTAGGGGCAATAAGGCAGGTAGGCAGGTGAGTGGTTAGGAGTCAGTGGTTCTGTATTATGAGAGAGATGTCTGACTGCCGGTTTAGGCCCCATCCCACCTGCAGGATGGGGCCTAAACCGGCAGTCGGACATCCCCTGAGGAATTCTGGATTGTGAGAGAGAGGTCCAGTTTGCAAATTTCCTGCACTGGGCCTCTAGTAAACACATAAAACATCAAAGGTTATGAGATATAGAGTCTCATTGGAGCGAGATGATGATGTATCTCAGTGTGGGGAGTAGGATTTGAAATTTTCTTTCTTCTGGTCTTCTGTTCTCAAAGTGTTAGCCACCTTGATGTCATCATTTTTATTCCAGCCTATTTTTAGTAAAGATCTTTTATAACATTTCAGCTGGAAAGATTAGTGGAGCATTGGAGATCTTTTGAAGTATTAAGTATCTAATCTAATAAAAGAGAAACATGCAAATTGGTGTCATGCTGCTACATGCCTAGCCACACCCACCAACCAATCAGAGTGACTACATGCAAATTAATCCAACAAAGATGGCGGCAGGCAGCCACGGAGCTGGAGCAAGCAGAGGCTTGGTTGCCCTGGTGATGAAAGAAGTCAAGCTTCCCGCATGTCCTAGCTGGCTGTGGCCTCCACTCAAGCCAACAAAGTTTCAATTATAGAAGATAAATAAATCCCAGATACCTGCTTCCAGCCTGCCTGGCTGGGAGCTGGGGTTACTGGGGCGGTGACCAGCCTGCAAACAGCCATCAGCCCCTCACCCAGGATGGCCACACCCTCATGGAGTGAGGGTGCCTTCTAGGGGGCTTGGCCAGCCTGCGAACAGCATCAGCCCCTCATCCAGATTGGCCAGACACTCCAACAGGACCCCCCCACCTGAAGGGACTGTGACCAGCCTGCAAACAGCCATCAGCCACTCACCCAGGCTGGCCACACCCAAATGGGGGGAGGGTTTCTGCTAGGGGGCTTGGCCAGCCTGCAAACAGCATCAGCCCCTCACCCAAACTGGCCAGGCCCCACAGCAGGACCCCCTACGCTGAACGGGGTGTGGCCAGCCTGAAAACGTCCCTCAGCCCCTCACCCAGGTTGGCCAGGCACCCCAGTGGGGACCCCCACACTGAAAGGGTTATGGCCAGCCTGCAGACAGCCATCAGCCACTCACCCAGGCTGGCCACACCCAAATGGGGTGAAGGTCCCTGCTGGGGGCTTAGCTAGCCTGCAAATAGCCATCAGCCCTCACCAAGACTGGCCAGGCATCCCAGCAGGACCCCCCCCATGCTGAAGGGGGTGTGGCCAACCTGAAAACGGCCCTCAGCCCCTGACCCAGGCTGGCCAGGCACCCTAGTGGGGACCCCCACACTGAAAGGGCTATGGCCAGCCTGCAGACAGCCATCAGGCCCTCACCCAGGCTGGCCACACCCTCATAGTGTGAGGATTCCTGCTGGGGGGCTTGGCCAGCCTGCAAACAGCCATCAGCCCTCACCCAGACTGGCCAGGCACCCCAGCAGGAACCCCCTCACTGAAGGGGGTGTGGCCAGTCTGAAAATGGCCCTCAGCCCCTCACACAGGCTGGACAGGCGGTCCAGCGGGACCCCCACCCTGATCCAGGATACCCTTCAGGGCAAACCAGCTGGCCCCCACCTGTGCACCAGGCCTCAATCCTATATAATCCTATATAATAAAAGGGTAATATGCAAATTGACCCTAACAGCAGAACCATTGGGAGTGACTGATCACTATGACACACTCTAACCACCAGGGGGCAGATGCTCAATGCAGGAGCTGCCCCTGGTGGTCAGTGGCACTCCCATAGGGAGAGCTCTGCTCAGCCACAAGCCAGGCTGACAGCTGCCAGCATAGCGGTGGTGGCGGGAGCCTTTCCTGCCTCCTTAGCAGTGCTAAGGATGTCTGACTGCGGCTTAGGCCTGCTCCCCACTGGCAAGTGGACATCCCCGGGGGCTCCTGGGCTGCCAGAGGTATGTCTGACTGCCAGCTTAGGCCTGATTCCCCAGGGATCAGGCCTAAGCCAGCAAGTGGACATTCCCGGAGGCGTCCCAGACTGCGAGAGCGCACAGGCTGGGCTGAGGGACCCCTGAGTGCGCAAATTTTTGTGCACCAGGCCTCTAGTCCTATCTAATAAAAGGGTAATGTTGAAATTAACCGTCAATCTGTCACAAAGTTGGCGGCACCCATAGCCACAAGACGGCGGTACCCAGTCCCCTCAGTCTGGCCGCAGTCCCCCAGCCCTGGGGGGGGCGGGCAGCCGCTGAGAGCTAGCAGTGTGAGCAGCCTGGCGGAATGCTTACTTCATCACCACAGTGATGAGGTAAGCGTCCCTCCTGGCTGTGGAGGGCCTCTGGGCAGCATGCGTGTGGAGTGGCCAGGCCCCTCACAGAGCAGAGAACCAGGGGGATTGGGCTTAAGCCTTTAGGACTGCCAGATTGGAGAGGGCTCCCCTGTGGGCTCCTACATTGTAGAGGGTGTAGGTCGCGATGAGGGACCCACCCCCTGTGCACGGATTTCGTACACCGGGCCTCTAGTACTATATAACCCTGCATTTTTCTTTTTAGGGAGTGATCTTCAAAATGGCATCATAGGATTCAGTGAGGGGTCCCAGAGTGGGCTCGAGCTGGGTGAAGGAGCTGATAGGACCAGACTGCATCTTACTGTCACAAGGCAGCCAGACAGGTGTGTGTGTGTGTGTGTGTATATATACATAAAAGATGTAACAGCCTGTGTGTCTGTATTTGAATTCATAAAGTGGTAAAGACAAGTTCAAATGTTGATAGAAGGCAGTATGGAATTTGGTGTGTCAGTGTTCAGATGCTCTAGTTCTTAGTATGTGATTTAACGCACTGGGTTTGGGAGCATGTCTTAGGGCTACCTTCAATGTGGTGTACTTCATAAGGCGCAGCTTATGTAAGTTATCACTGCACCGCATTTACTATTGTGTGATCACTCTGCATGCATAACATTTACTGTTAGGAACACGGGGAGCAACAAAACTTTGCTTGCGACTTAATATTGTATAGTACACGTTCTGCATGCTCTTCATATACATGCACTAGGTATGCATTATCTTTACAATTTGGGGCCTAAATAACCTCTGAAAATATAGGGCATCTCCTGCCCTTTATTTTTGTAACAACCATTTTTAACAGTCATGTTTTTCCTTTAGAAGAATTATTATTAAGAGACAAATGAGGGCCCTGACTGGTTTGGCTCAGTGGCTAGACCGTCGGCCTGTGGACTCAAGGGTTCCAGGTTCTATTCTGGTCAAGGGCATGTACCTTGGCTGCGGGCACATCCCCAGTGGGGGACGTGCAGGAGGCAGCAGAATCGATGTTTCTCTCTCATCGATGTTTCTGACTCTCTATCCTTCTCCCTTTCTCTCTGTAAAAAATCAATAAAATATTTTTTTAAAAAGACAAATGAGGAACATTTACTTGGAGCCAGAAATTCTGTTATTTTTGTTTTCATATTTCTGGTACATAATAGGCATAGTAAGCAGAAAAATATTATTATTTTTTCACATCTCTGATACATAGTGGTTCAGTGAATACTTACTCCAGATTGAAGAGAGTGTGGTCAAATAAGACTATGTACAGTACATGCTTTGGAGGAAGAGGTACACTTAGGCACAGCGGTAACGCATTCTGCATCAGACACAGGAAAAGGCACTTTGTTGCTGTATTTGCATAGGTTTTGCTTTGCTCCTAGGGCCTTTGAAGATGTCAAGGTCTCCTGGCGAGTCACATTTAACAAGACGTCCCCTGTGCTCCAGAAGGACGGAGTGAATCTGAGGGATGAGCTTCTCTCTGTGTCCGGGTCCACAACCTGTGCAACAGGTCAGACAAAGTGCTCCATCACCATGGAGCTCAAACCCGGGAAGGTAAGAAATGAGGAGGCATAGCATTGTCAGTTTCTAATTGTATTGCTTTGGAATCAGTATTTTAAAACCCCTTTATTGAAACACACATTGGTCATGTGGAGACTATGTCTTGCCTAGCTATAATATCAAAATCTCTTTGCTGGGTGACAGACTTAGAATTGATTTCATTAGAGAATTTTTATAAGTAAGCTCATTAGTATATACTTAAAACTAATGCTTGCTATATGACCATTATATCTCAATATTTTAAAAAAGCTCATCAGTTTTCTCTGTTTCTGTTTCTTGTCATTTCTAAGATTCTTCCTGACCCACCTGCTCAATGTGTGAATGGTCCCTTGTATCATTTTCAGCCAAGTATTGTCTCTGTTATTCAGAACATTTAGTGTTTTGCTTTTATTATATCTATAGATTTAATCATATCATGTCTATGGATTTCATTAGAGGATAAAAGTTCTCTTTCTTCATCTACAGTTAGTTCCATTTTGCTCTACTTAAGGGACAGAGACGCCATGCTTAAGTATGGCCTCAGCCTTTGGATAAATTTCTGTTTGTTCATGTTGCACATGGCACTCAGGAGACAGGCATTCCCCTCTCTTTCCAAAGGAATCTGCATTATTCAGGTGGTATTGGTCACTGATGTCCTAACAGAGCTTTAGTCATTTAGAAATCATGTGTGGCTTTTGTTTAAAAAATGACTGTTCTGTGATACTTTAATGCTCAGGGAGCACTCAGTAGTAGTTATTGTTTGTCTACTACTTCATTTATTAAACTCAAATATTTAATATAAAAACTAGTCATAATATTATGAATGTTCAAAAGTATATATATAAAGAGAGAGAGGAAGGGGGAGGGATAGAGAGACAGAAACATCTGTGAGAGAAAAACATAAAAACATTAGTTGGCTGCCTCCTGTATGCCCCCTACTGGGAATTGAGCCCCAAACCCTGGCAGTGTCTTGACCAGGAATCAAACCAGTGAACTCTTGGTTCATGGGCCGACACTCCCTTGTATATGCCAAACACTTAAAGCAGCAGAAAAAGCACACACAAACACAATTATAGTTGACCCCAAACATATGTTGTGGTTATGGGTACCACCTGCCTTTGCAGTTGACTTAAGTTCTAACTTAAGTCAGCTCTCCACGTTCGAGGATTCCCAACTGTAGGCCACAACTATAGTTGACTCTTGAACAACACTTGTTTGGGCTGTGCAGGTCCACTTCTACACAATTTTATTTTTTAAAAGTTTCAAATTCCACTAATTTTAATTATTTACTAAGTGATTTTCTTTTTGCTACTCAAATAGTCATGTCACTGAAACCTTATTAAACTGGCAATTTTCTTTTCATTTTGCTTTAAAAATCTCTGGGAATTTATTTGCTTTATAGCAATAACATATTCCACAGCCAGCCTGATTTTTCCTGAGCTTAGCCATTCAACCAATACTCCCCAAGAACTTGATTTTTTTTTTCATCAGAAATATTTTTAGAGATTTTAATCTATGGACTAGAGAGCTATGTGAGATTTAATGGTTGGCAAAGGCTCTGCTGTGGACCCTCTTGATAATGATAGAGTTAGGAAATAAGTTTTTAAAATATTGACTTCCCACTGACTTTTTTCTAATTTAAGGTATTTCATTAGCTACTAATATATCACACTGAAAAGGAGGAACTGAAATGTCAGTGTTCAAAATATTTGATCAGTCCTGGCCGGGTGGCTCAGTTAGTTGAAGCATTGCCCAATACACCAAAAAGGTTGCATGTTCGATTCCCGGTCAGGGCATATACCTAGGTTGTGGATTCGATCCCCCAGTTGGGGAGTTTGTTTCTCTCACATTGATGTTTCTCTCTCCCTCTTTCATTCTCTTTCTTCCTCCCTTTTCCTCCTTCTCTAAAAACCAATAATAAACCATACCCTTGGGTGAGGGTTAGAAAATAATTTTGATCATATTATTCTACTTGAAAACATTTAAATCCTCTTCTAAGCATTTGTTCAAATAGGTTTATGCCCACAACTCCACATTTACTAACTCTCCCTTGAGGACACCACCTTCTCCACTTTGCCTCCCTTGGTATCTTGTTAGAATTCTTAATCCTTTAAATTACTAAGACTACATGTAACTTTCTTATGGAAGTTATCGGTTTTAAACAGGGTCAAAATTTAATTTTATTTTGCCTAAATTTAGACTTATTTGCTTCTAAATTTTGGAAAATACATAAAACTACCAAACTGACTATTTAGTGTCAATATTTGGTCACATATTATGTCTAACCCTTTAAAAATAAAACCTTCTTGACCAAATTGAAGCTCTCATTTTCCTCTATCCAGAGTAATATCCTGCAACTCTATGCCCTGCTCTGTCCCCAACCCAACCCCTCCATCTGAGCCAACTAGCCATGGCATTTTGATTTTTAAATATTTAAATAAATATGTGTTCATTAATGATATGTAGAAAGCTTTATGTAATTTTGGCTTTACATTTATTGTATCATGCTCTGCATATCATCATGCAATTTGATTTTTCGCTCATTCTGTTTTCAGATCCATCCATATGGAAAAATATTGAAATACTTCATTCCTTTTAAGCATTTCATTGTATGAATATATTTTATTTATCCTTTTGCTTATTGAAGTGCACATAGATTTTTATAGTAAGAAGCTTACTGAGGGAGAAAAATGGTGTTTTGTAAATTCCATGGTAATCTAACACATGATTTGAATTCTTTAATTATACAGACTGTATTTCTAAATATACATTTATTGCTGTAATTATGTGTGAACAGTACCAATTATTAACATCAGGAGTATCTAAAAATAGAAAAAAATGGTAATCTTTTTTTATTATCAGATACCACAGGTTGAAATGGATTTTTTTGTGGAACTGTATGAAGTTACTGCTGGAGCAGTGATAAACAGCAGTGCCAGATTTGCAAAGATCAGATTCTCACACAGTGCTGCATCCCAGAGCCTCATGTATTTTTCTGTGGGTTCTCGGCTACCAGTGGCTCATAAAAAGGCCACTTTAATCAGTTTGCAGGTGTCCAGAGATTCTGGGACAGGACTAATGGTGTCTGTTAACTTCGGTACCCAGGTAAGCATGAGAAAGATATTAACAGTTATGGTTTTCTTCTTTAACTATTGCATGAGTAGTGAAATAGAGAATAATCAATACATTATTTTCTTATGGTTGCATTATAATTCACATTTATTTATTATATTAAGCTTCACATTTTAAAATGATAGTCTTTGTATTTTTCTTTCTTTTGAAAAAGTTGGTTGTGTAATGCAAACACTTGCTTAAATCTGTTTTATAAGGTCTTTAGATCTTCACAGTGTGACTGTGTAAGACCAGAAACAAAAAACAAGGGTCTTTGTTATTGTTTATATTTGGACTAGTTGAAAATATTCTCTGGAACTTTAAGCAGCAACTATTCTGTGTATTTCTTTAAATCCATGAGCTCGTGGTGTTACTGCCACTTTTCAAATCCATCCTATTAGGTGACATCAGGTGAAAGAGAGGGAGCAGGCAGGTATCCAGGGACTCAGAAGAGCAGTACTATGTCACATGAAGTGACCAGATCCTGGAGTTGGGTCAGACAACACCATACACCTTTCCAGCATTTTTTTTTTTAACCCTCCCCCAAGGATATTTTCCCATTGGTTTTTAGAGAGTTGGTTGGAGGGATAGGAGAGAGAGAGAGAAACATCGATGTGAGAGAGACACATTTATTGGTTGCCTCCTATACATGCTTTGACTGGGGCCGTGGATCAAACCTGTACTCTGATGAGAAGGGAATTGAAGTAGACAAAATAAGAATCTGAGTGCCAATATCTCTGTCATATTTATGTATAGTCTTTCTAGATTCTTCATAAATGATTCCTTGCAAAACACATACATGCTGCCACTAGCATGTAACTCATCGCACTTTTATAACACCTTGGAAACATGGAGGGACTCTGTGGGATGGGAATGTTTTGTATCGTGACTGTATCATGTCAATATCCTGGTTGTGAGCTAGTACAGTTGCGCAGAATGTTACCGAAGAGGACTGTTGGGCAAAGGGCCCAGGAGGTCACTCTATTATTACTTGTAAACTGCATGCGAATTTATAATTATTGCAAAATGAAAAGTTTAATTTTTAAAATTAGAAATAAAAGTTTCACTTCTCTGGTATTTTATTTCCCTATTGCTTCATTGCCTCTGTATTTTCTCTCTCTTAATGCTAGGCCTATTACTAGAAGGCAAAGACATATAATTCTATTTTCAGTAGCTAGCAAGAATGAGAAAATTATGGACCAAGTTGCTAGTCTGTTACAATGATATCAGTCCCCATTTTACCTCTTTAAATAGTTTTTCATTATGTAGTTAAAGCAGTAGCCGTAGTGTACGTACTCTGTGGTAGGTCAGCAATCCCAGGAATAAATACTATAGTCTCAGCACTCGTTCTCTTATATCTACATAATTGTGATAAAAAGGTAAGGGATATAAAGTTTTGAGATAATAAAAATATCACTCATTCCAGCTAGTTAGCATTAAATTCAGTAGGCCTATAGTTAATCCATATTTGAAAGCCAATTCAAATGCTTTCGTTTATATATGTGTGTACTGGCCCAAAGCACACAAGAAAGAACAAGCCTTTCCCCCTTATGAACACACTGCCTGTTCTAGGTAAAGGCTATTTCTATGTTGCTTTCCATTGTTTCTTTTCAATTGCATAGTGCTTCTTGTTTCTATATATACTTTATAAACACAAGCATGTTCTGGTGATTCTGTTTCCTTTCGACATCTGAATTGTGAAATAAATCCTATAGGAAAGCAGTGGGCAGAATGTACATGTGCAGTTTGTAGTGAAAACATCACCCCCACCTAGCTTAAGAGATGGCGCCTGATCGGGATCACAGAACTCGATGCTGTGGACCCTTCTCCTGCCTTGTCCTTGCAGGATAACCTTTCCCCAACCTGTAGGTGACCTGCATCCTGAGTTTCATGTTGAGTTGTTCCCTTGCTTTTGAACGATGCCCTTGCTTTTACCACCTGCCATATGCTATTTCGGTTTACCACTTTTGGAAATTACGCAAGTGAGATTCTGCCAACTATATTGTTTCATGGTGCGCTTCTTTTGCTCAACATGTCCATGTGTATAGTTCTTTCACTGTCACTGTGACAGTGTATTCCAGGGGATGCTTTCGTGTATCCATCCTTGTGTTTCCACAAGGTTTTTTTTTTTTTCTTTTTGACCATTTTGCTGCAGGTGTTCTTAAAAACCTCTTATCTTCATTGTTGTTGTTTTTTTCTTCATATTTTGCGCCCCCCCTTTCCTGGTCATTTCCTCTTTCCGGAAGATGGTCTTCTCCTTTGGACATCTGGGAACACCCCTCTTATCTACTCTTAGCCCTTACCCCACTGGCAGTTTCTTCCTGTTGCCCAGTTAGTCTTCCTGGCCAAGAAGTAATGGGGTGCACCAAGATGGAGCATGTAGGTTCGTTTACTTCAAATATCATCTATTAAATGATAACTCCTGAATTTTTATCCACCAGTCTCTTCACCACCCTGATCTAGACTCACATATCTGATTGCTCTACTTGACATACTCATTTGAATGTTTAAAAGGTATCCCAGACTTAATATGTATAATAACTTTTGATTTCTCCCTTAACAGTATTTCCTGTTTTCCACTGTTCATCGAAGCAAACATCCTCAATTCTCCTCTTCCTTTCCACCTAACAGGAAGTCCTCCTGACTCGACATTCAAAGTATATTTCCAATCTGTGCACATATCACTCGTTTTACTTATACACCCCTACTTCAGGTTATCTCTCCTCCCTGCCTCATGCATATCCCCTGTTACAGTGAGAATAGTCACAAAAGTAGGAAATCTGTCACTCTCCTGCAAACCTCCAGGGTCTTCCTGCCACACTTTGTCAAATGGATGTACATGGTGGCCCTTGCCCACCGCTCTGGTGCCAGCTTCTTGTACTTTTGACCTTGTTCCAATCACATTGGCCCTCTGGGTCTTCCTCAGGGCCTTTGTAATTGCTGTTCCCTCTGCCTAGAATGTTTCCCCCCAGATCCTATGTGCCCTGTTCCCCTTATCACTGTTGTCCCTGCTCAAATGTCACATCAACAGCTTCCCTGAGCAACCTTATCTAAAGCAGTACCCTTACCATCACCCTCATGCCCCTGCCTAGTCTTACTTTCCTTCATGGAAGTTGTCTTCATATAAGGTTATGTTGTTCATTCTGTAACTTCTGTACTATGTCCTCTGCTAGGCTCCGTGAGTGCAGGGATTCTATTGTTCATATCTGCGCCCAGTATGCCTCCTGGCAGGTATTGGGAGTTTAGTATTAGTTTGCTCATTAGTAAGCAAATTTATGTTACTTTGGTTCTTCTTTGACCAAGTTCTCATGCTTCGATTTACAAAAAACTTTTAATAACCACGATTCAAAGAAATTCAGGTGTATACATATGCCCAAGGTCCTTATTCCTTAAGATGTTTTCATATCTCAGTAAAAATAACAAGAGAATAATTCCTCCTGCTTCCTCCTTTCTTCCCTCTGCTTTCTCTTTTCTCCCCAAACCCCGTCTCCTCCACATTTCCAGGCAACAATGCAAATGAATATATTCCCTCTTTCCCTTCATACTTGCATTTGCAGCCTGTGTTATTTAAGCACAGTGTTCACAGTTGGGGAGATTCTGTGAGGCAGTAGGGACAATTAATTGTAATTCCCTTTCTTGGTCTACTCTAAGGCATCTGTCTCCCCTAACTTCATCACTGTATGATGTACATTTTCCCCTTTACCTGAGGAGATTAGAAAAAGTATAAAACCCACTGATTTCATTGTAATGTTGTCATGGCCCATCAGTCTAAGAAAAATAGAATTTGCTGAAAGAGTCAGAGTTTGTGTGGGACAAGATCAGGTGACGCAGCTTTGCTGAGGGTGTTGTTTCATTTCCAGGAGTTGAGGAGTGCTGAGACAATGGGTCGGACGCTCATCTCTCCAGCTCTTTCTGGGAAGGATTTTGTGAGAACTGAAGGCACCTTGGTCTTCGAACCTGGCCAGAGAAACGCCGTGTTGGATGTCGTCCTAACCCCCGAGACAGGGTCTTTAAATCCATTTCCTAAACGCTTCCAGGTTGTACTTTTTGACCCAAAAGGCGGTGCCCGAGTTGATACAGTGTATGGGACTGCCAACATCACGCTGGTCTCTGACGCAGATTCGCAGGCCGTGTGGGGGCTTGCGGATCAGCTGCAGCAGCCCCTGAACGGGGACATCCTCAACAGAGTGCTCCACAGCATCAGCGTGAAGGTGGCCACAGAGAACACTGACGAGCAGCTCAGTGCTGTGATGCACTTGATACACAAGGTAAGCCTCCCAAGTGTTAGCAGCTGGTTCAGGAAGGTTTCATGAACTTAAAAAATAAACACACACACACATACACATCTACATATATAAAAGCCTAAGCGACCGTTGTGACGGAACGACCAGTCAACCAATCGCTGTGATGCACACTGACCACCAGGGGGCTGACGCTCAACACAGGAGCTGCCCCCTGGTCAGTGTGCTCCCACAGGGGAGTGCCACTTAGCCAGAAGCTGATGGTGGGAGCCTCTCCCGACTGTGGCAGTACTACTGAGTGGTGGCAGCAGGCACAGTGGGCCCGGATGAGCAGACATAGCGGGTTGGGTTCCTCCCTGGCTGCCTACCACTTGGCACACTGCTACATCCCCTGAAGGGTCCCGGGTTGCAAGAGAGTGCAGGCCAGGATGAGAGCCTCCCCTACCCCCCCCCCCCGCCCTGTGCACGAAATTTGTGCACTGGGCCTCCAGTTTATAATATCAGTGATCATCTAATATAATAAAAGAGTAATATGCAAATTAACTGTTACCCGAGACACCTAAGCCATGCCCACCAGCCAAGCCATGCCTCCCAGCCAATCAGAGCGGCTGTATGCAAATTAACCCAGCCAAGATGGAGGCTGGCAGGGCGGCTCTGCACTGGGAGCCTCCGCGGCCGGCATAGCTGTGCCAGGTGTGTCAGCTCAGTGGGGGTGGTCCGGCCTGGGGCCTCCTCGGGGCATCCAGGAGTGCCCGTCCTGGGTCTGCTGCCTGACTTTGCCCTCCAGGGGCCTCCTTGGGGTATCCAGGAGTGCCCGTCCTGGGTCAGCTGCCTGGCTCCACCCCAGGGGCCTCCTCAGGAGCATGCTGGAGCACCCGTCCAGGGTCTGCTACCTTCATCCGCCCCCAGGGGCCTCCACAGGGCGTGCGGGAGCATCTGCTGCACAGTGCAGAGAATCCGAAGCCAGTTCACTGCCCGGCTCCACCCCAGGTGTGTTTGCTCAGCAGCAGGGCCCCACCGAGGGATCCTGCACCAGCGTCCACCCCTGGCTCGCCACCCAGCCTGTGCCAGGTGTGTCCCCTCAGTGGTGGGGGCCCACCAGGCATGTACGATCATGGGCCCTCCAGTGGGAAACGTCCAGGCCTGCAATCATCAGCCCTCCCATCCCCCAGTGCACGAACCCTGAAGGGGCTGTGGGCAACCTGAAAGTGGCCCTCAGCCCCTCACCCAGGCTGGCCAGGCATGCCAGCAGGTGGACATCTCCCCCGAGGTGTCCCAGACTGCAAGAAGGCACAGGCCGGGCTGAGGGACCCCCACCCCCCGAGTGCACAAATTTTTGTGCACCAGTCCCATAGTGAAATTATAATAGAGTTAAATTTCTGAGCATAGAAGTGGAGTTTATTATATTTGATAATGTACTTTTGCTTGCATGTGACTTACGCCTGTTTGGAAATCTCAGTCTTAAACTCAGAAAGTGATGAATTAGCTGCTGCCGCAGCGAGGACAGCCCAGTGTCTGCAAAGGAGCAGCAGGTGTCAGAAGCTACAGGCTCTGTCTGACTCTCCAGAAAGTGAATGAATATCTTTTGAAATTGCATCTGTTTTTTGAGCCTTAAAAATAGAACTTAAGCTAGATTCCCATTTCTTCCTGTTTAAATGCTACAGAACAGGAGCTTTTGCCCTCAGCTTGTTCTTTGCTCCTCCCAGGCACTGAAAACTTTCACAGAGTAGGGTGAGTCAGGAATCACCAGATAACTTCAGGCATTCAAATTGGTATGGACTTAGACCAACCAGGTTTTATTTTAAGCCTATTTGTTTGTTTACACTTCTGCAAATGATGGAATTAAATGGAGATGTTAGACCCTAAGAATAAATGAAGCATATTTAAAAAGCATCATTGTTAAAGGAAAAGACTCTTATCGGGGTTTATTTGAGCTTTTTCTTATAAAAATATTTATCAATACATTGATATACAAGTAAAAAAGATTTTGAGTACATGCATATGAATTCTTAAGTACTATATTTCTTATGTGTGAACTTTAAATCCTTAAAATGTTTACAACAGAGTTTTAGATGGTCATGCCTATTTTACTTTTTATATGTCTTTTAAAATCCAATGCCTGAAGGGTAGGAAAAAAGTTAGAAAGCACACAGGCAGGAAGAGGAGGTCTTGCCAAATAGTGTAAAGTGAAGAAAAGTGACTGTTTCATGCAGAGACTTCTCTTCCTGGCACTGGAACCCTGGGCTGGGGAGCCTAGTATGGGTCTGGGACCCTTTGCTCCTCAGCGGGGATCTTTGCTGCTAAAATGTCCCTCCTGATTTTTACCCCTCACAGGTGGGTTTGGGACCAGCCTGTTCTCTGCCCGAGTCTTGATGTTGCTTCTTTAAATCCCTGGGTGTAGGACTTGCATTCAGGTAGATTTTAGGAGTTTCTGAATGATGGTTGTGATGTAGTGTAGTTGTAATTTTGATATTGTTGTGGGAGGAGGTGAGTACCTCCTACACCGCCATCTTGATGGGAGTATGAGTCATCTTTAATACGTAAGTTTGAAGTGGAGACCCAGAAGTCATACAGGAAATGATTGATTCACTTCACCACATAAAATTTAAGCAAAATTTATTTTTGTATATTTCATAAGCAAGATCAAAAGAGAGCTAATGTTATATGTCAATTAGGTCTCAATAAAACTGGGGAGTAATAAAGTAAGAAAAATAAAGACCACTAATGGGTGTTGGGAATATTTATGCAAATATATGTATAACAATAATGTTTATTCCAGCATAATATATAATAACAAAAAGCAGAAAAAAATAACATCATTTAGAGGGGACTGGACTATCCATAAAACGCATAAGAATTTTCATGTTTTAGACATATTTATAATGAAAATAAAACAGGCACCGAAAATGTATATGACCACACATAGTAGGTTGTAATTTTACCAAGTAAAATATAGTTAACTTTTAATTTCACAATAACAATGAATGAAAACATTTTTATTATTTATATGAAACAATAATTGGTTACTTACCTGAAATCAAAGAGAGTCACTTAAACTTTATCTGGCAGCCATTCATGTATTTTAAATGCAATTCATATAAACTCTAAGATAACCTCAAACTCAGGAGTAGAACATCCATGTGCTGGATAGAAGTTCATTCTACAAGGTCATATATTTTAAATGAAATGGTTTCATATTTGTAAGTTTTATTTTTCCCCAGTTTTTAGCTTCTTTGAAACAAATTTTGCTCTATACTATATATTTTTATAGGAAGAGCTCAATAAATCTTACATATTGTTAATACACTCACCAGAAGTGACTACTTATTTATGTTCAGAGGACACAGCTATGTGCTGAAAAGAGCATGAACTTTAAATGACTCACTGTATTTTGGATAAAATTCAGCTGTGGGTTGGGCAAATTTTTGGTATGATAATATTCTATCCTTTGATTTTCCTAGATATAATGAAATGAAAATTATTTAAAATGCTGTTGTTTTTCAATAATAATTTCGGTCTTTTAAGACTGCTGGATTTGATATGCAAAATTTAATTTCTTAGGGTTTTGGTTTCCAGGTTATGAAAGCTTGGTAAAACATGAGTCAAGAGGCGTTGCCTTTAATTTTGTGTTCTGGAACACTTGAAAGCACAGGAATAATATGTTCTGTGAAAGTTTGAAGGACTCTCCACCCCTTCCAAAGATCTCCTTTTTGTTTTCTTCCTGACAGTTTAAAAAATTTTTTTCCATGGTTGATTCAGGCTCTGTACTTTTTTGTAAGCCAATTTTAATAATGGGGGGGTTGGGGGGTTCTTTTTATTATTTATGTAAAATGGCCCTTAAGAACAAAATATTTCTTCTTATCATATATTTTAATAATTATATCTTATATTTTTAGAATTCTTTTTTGCATTTGATTTATTTTATAATCACACTCACAGTGATTTAGACTTTGTCTATATTTTATTCCCGGTTGTATATTTTGTGCTTGCAGTAATTTTGCGTGACCTGGCTGCAAATTGAGCCAGTCTGTGTTGTTATTCTAGGACACTCAGGTAGGGGGATGTTTCCAGCCAGGGTAGTGCCTCCTGGGACACTAGCCATCTCAGTGCATTCAGAAAGTGAGGCATTCTCTTTCTGCCTCTGTTTCCTTATCTGGAAACAAAACAAAATACCACTAGCCCCTCCCTCACAAGATTGTTGTGAGAATTAGAGAAGTTAGTATAACCAGCTGAGAGTAGCACCTCTATAAACCAAGGGTTATGTAAATGGCCTTCTGGTTTTCGTGTGTTTTCCTAAAACTTTCTTTTGCCCTTGAATGTGCATGAATGGTTGGGTGGCTCTAGAATTTTGGATCACAGCCTTTAATTCTCAAAACTCCACATGTTGCTCTTGTGGTTTCTGGCATTTCATTTGCAAAAATAAAAAATCGGATGTCAAATTGATTTTTTGTTTCTCTGTTAATAGTTTTTTTCCTGTCTGTTTTTCTGGTAAGGTTTTTTTTAACTCTTGAAGTAATATTTTAAAATCACCAGATACATCTGTTGTTGTTTCTTTTTCTTATTTTCACTGGTGTAAGCAAGCTCTGCATTTTTAGATAGCTTATCAAGGAACTGTGGAGGTTTTACCTCTACTTGCTCCTTTTATGTGCTTGCTGTGTCTTATGGGTTGGCCCTGTTTGTTATATTTTCTCTGAGTCCTGGGAGCATTTATTGAGCTTATTTTCCATTTAACTATTCCATTTGTTTCAGTATCCAATGAGCTGTCACCTATCTCCATTGTAATTTTTACTTTGTTAAATTTTTATTCTGTCCTTTTAATCATCTTTTTCTTATGGATTATTCTCCATTCTGCCTTGCTATCTTTGAGATGACTACTCTTAAACTTGGATTTTGAGTTCAGCCATCAGCTTGGTACCATCTTCCTATCTAATAAAGAGGGAATATGCTAATTGACCATCATGCTGTCACAAAGATGGTGGCACCCACAGTCAATCAGGAGGGAATATGCTAATTGACTACTCCACCCTCAAAGATGGTGGCACCCACAGCCAATAAAGAGGAAATGTGCTAATTGACTGCCATGCCCTCAAAGATGGTAGTGCCCTAGCCAATAAGGAGAAAATATGCTAATTGACTGCCATGCCCTCAAAGATGGTGGCACTCAGTCCCCTCAGCTCTGCTGGGCGCCTGCCTCCAGAGTCCTCCAGTCCCCTTAGCATTCCAGCCAACCAGGGTAGGCCTGAGGCACAGGCAAGCCTCAGCTATTGGCTGCCCAGCTGCTCAGGGCTGGCCCAAGGTGCTGGGAAGCCATGGCTGGTGACTGCCCAGCCGCCCAGGGCCACCTGAGGCTCAGGTAACCAGGGCCAGCCAAGGCTTGCACTGCCAGCAGTGGCAGCAGCAGAGGTGTGATGGAGGCATCACCTTCCCCTGATTGCTGGGTCACCTCCCACCCCTGAGGGCTCCCAGACTGTGAGAGGGGGCAGGCTACGCTGAGGAACACCTCTCCCCCCCTCCAGTGCATGAATTTTCATGCAATGGGCCTCTAGTATAGATTCTAAAACTATTAAAAAATATGGGAAACATGAACCACTTCTTCAATGAACTTAACTAGTAGGAGTAACAGACAAATCATTTCAACATTGTCATCATAAGTTTGTTAATAAAACTACGTGCAAAGTACAAAGAGAGTGATCATTGTAAGGGATCAGGCAGGTGGGGCCCAGTGTAGAAGTCATAAAGAAATGATGACTGATTTGGATTTCGGAGAATTAGTAGGGACTTCTCAGATATATAAGAGTGAGTGGAATAACAAGTCAGTGGCTTCACATCAAAGCTTGGGCAGACAGTAAAGATGTGGCCTCCACCATTCTGGCAAGGAAAAAAACCAAATCATGAAGGCTATTTCTCCTTAGTCGCCTTTTCCCTCAAACAGCAAATAACCCATTTCTTTCAGGTAGGAAGGCTCATACTCAAAGGTAAAGGCAAGAATGCCAGGAGTTCTTGACTACTCTTGGTTGGCATAGGATTTTCTCATTTGATGTTTCAGGAGTTTAGTGACATGTGGTGGTTTCTGTTCATTGAACCCTGATAATAAAGAATAATCTTTCCCAGCCGGCATGGCTCAGTGGTTGAGCATTGATCTACGGACCAGGAAATCACAGTTCGAGTCCCAGTGAGGTCACGTGGTCGGGTTGTGAGTTGGATCCCCAGTGAGGGCCGTGCAGGAGGCAGCCGATCCATGATCCTCTCGCATCATTGATGTTTCTATCTCTCCCTTCCTCT
>PVJC01010364.1:0-32238 GCA_004026665.1 Murina feae
GTTAATTTGCATACAGCTGCTCTGATTGGCTGGTGGGCATGGCTGTGAGCAGAGGCTCAGCCAGCCTAGGCAGGCAGTTGCAACAGAAGCCTTTGGTTTGCTCTAGCTCCATGGCTGTTGGCCTCCATCTTGGCTGGGTTAATTTGCATACAGCCGCTCTGATTGGCTGGTGGTAACGGTCAATTTGCATGTTTCTCTTTTATTATATTAGATGTCCTCTGAAAGGTGAATGCACTGCTTATGTGCTCAAAGTATACAAGCGGCAATTATTTGGCAAGACTAGACAGAGGTTAGACATGTAAACTTTATATATAAGCATGAGGCCTCTTTACAGTGTGGGAAAAGGATGAGGGTGAGAAAATAAGCAGGATGTCTGGGGACCTCCACTTGTACTGTTGACCCAGGTCTCTACATGTCAGTGGCAGATTTGCTTGTATATCATCTATTTTGGAGACTACTGGTCTTGTTAAGATATTTTGGTAGTTGAATTAGGTCATACTAATAAATAGTAGAAGCAATGATGAATGTCAAAGTAGCATAGCAATAACAGGAGTGGTTAATGCGTGGATATGAATATGAAGAAGAGATATTAAATATAGTACCTAACTATTGTCTTGAACATCTGGATGAATGGTAGTGTCATTTACCAAGAGGTAAAATATTGAGTATGCAGAAGGTATATTGGGTGGAGGTATGAGGGTTGTGTTAAGTTTGAGATGCTTGCTGGATATCAAAGAGGTAATATCAAGTAGGCATTTGGCTATATATGTGTGGATCTCAGTGGAAAGGTTGACACTAGAGTAAGAATTTGTGAAAATTTCAATTAAGATGCTATTAGCTGGATGTTAACTGCCCAATTGGAAGTAGCTTTTGTAATAAAGGTATTTATTTCTCCATGTGGCAGGAAGTTTAGTTAGTTTAGCAGCTGAACCATTGTATCAAATGCATGTTATATAATTTATTTAAAAAATAATGAACTCTAATGAATAGGTTTGCTTATCACAGTGGTATGCATTAGCAATTCTGAAACTACTTAATATGTATTCTAAGAATGAACAAATACTATATTATGAAAAATGGGAACCAAGTTTCTTCCTGTAAGAAGGGGAGTTACAGATGTGGAAAGAAGGAAGGCTAGAAAGAACCCTGTGGTGTTGGATTGGAATTAGAGGTATCCAAGTGAACTGATTTTTTTTTCAGATAGACAGACACATAGATATGTGTATATATATACACATACTTATACATGTTCTAGCTGTCAGCAGAGATTGCCTAAAAGCAATGAGTATACCTATCACCTAGGTCATTGTTTCCAAATATCATTCTCCCTTAAAAGCAATCAGAGTTTCTTAGAGAAATGGCTAATTCAAAGGCTGGTTCTAGGAAAGTAGAAGTTAAGCTTTTAATATCTTCATCTGTCAAGAATTTAAAGATTGCTCAAATAATGTTGGAGGCATGTCAAAAAGACACAGGAACCAACTTGAAGGGGCTCATACTGGCCAATTCTAGGAAACTTTCATTTAGAAGTTATAAAATGAATATATAGTACTCATATCCCATAGTTACCCAATTCACCACTCAGAGGCAATCCAACAGTCAGGATTCCATCAAGATACCAGAATTCTCTTTTCTCTCTTCTCCACCTTCCAAATTTTGTGCATCTTTCTGACACTTTAACCAAGAGCCATATGGCAAAGAAGATTCTAAGAAATGTAGCTCATAGCTTCTCCTATGGGGTAGCAGTGATGTCAAATTGTCAATAGACAATCCAGCTCACAACGTTACCGTTTTTTGAGTTTCCTTCCAAAGGCATATATAAATACTTAAATATTCATTCAAATATATACCTACTAGGGGTCCAGTGCACAAATTTGTGCACCTTGAAAGGAACTGTGGGTTGTGAGGCTGCAGTGGGCATATATGCAGGTCTCAGCCCATCCTCCATACCCCTACCTAGCCCCTCCCACTGCAGCCCCCAGTCTCCTGTCTGCTGGCAGCCCTGCTCCTGCTGCCACTGCTCCTATGCACTGACTGCGCCGTCCAGCTCACACCTGCTGATGGTGCAGAGTGATTGGGCCTGGCGCCAACAGTGGGCACCAGCGGGTCTGGTGCTGTAAGCAGATGTGAGTGGCGGATGCTGCCCCAATCACCCCTCTGGAACCCGGGGAGGTGAAGAAGTCCCCGGGGCGATCGGGGCTGCTCACACACCCTGATGGCGCCAAGCGATTGGGACTGGAACCAGGCACCAGCAGGGGGTGCAAGCGAGGCCAGCACTGGCAGCAGGTGTGAGTGCCTGGCAGGACTACAGCACATGGGAGCAAAGACTTTTCAGTAACCACCAGAGGCTTGCCCTGATGACAGAGACCAGTGTCCCACCTTGGTCTAGTGCCCCCCTCACCTGCTCCACCATCCCACCACGGCTGACACCCACCATGTTCCACACTCTGCCACCTG
The DNA here is from genome assembly GCA_004026665.1 of Murina feae. Classification (NCBI taxonomy): domain Eukaryota; kingdom Metazoa; phylum Chordata; class Mammalia; order Chiroptera; family Vespertilionidae; genus Murina; species Murina feae. The sequence continues at coordinate 2,455 of PVJC01010364.1, forward strand.
CTGCCAATGCCTGCCATGTTCTGCGCGTGCCCCCTGGTGGTCAGTGCACGTCATATTGACGGGTTGTTTGGCTGTTCGGTTTGTTTGCATATTAGGGTTTTATATATAGAGATGTTATTTTTTTCTTAATGGCAGCATCTGATAACACTTTGATTTCTTCATTTACTAATGTTAATGAATGTTTCCTTTCTATAGAGTTGATATTCTCTTAAATGACTGCATATTACATTATTGAATAGCTGCACCATAATTTACCTTATTTATTCCCTATTAATAGAAATTTATGTTGTTCCCAACTTTTAAAAATAATAAGTTATATAAATAATACTGCAATGAATACCCTTATTCATATATCATTTCAATTCATGCAAATATATCTTTAGGATTAATTTTTAAAAGAAAAATATTTGGCTAAATATAATGTTTATTTGAAATGTCTATATATATTATTTAATTTATTTCTTCAAGGTTGTAACAATATATACTCTCTTTAGAAAATAAAAAAGTATTTATATCCCAATACCTTGACAGAGTGTTAGTAAACTTATGAACATGATATACCTTTGCATCTATTAAAGTCTTCTTTTTTGCCTCTCAGCATTTTATAAATATTTTATACGAATCTTGCACATTTTAAAAAGTTTATTCCTGAAGCTTGTTTTCATTTTTCTTAAAAAAAATTTTTAATTGTTGAAAGAATTACATATGTCCCCTTCCCCTCCCCCATTGACCTCTGCTAGCCCGCTTCCCCCTGCTCCAGGCCTTCATCCCCCTATTGTCTGTGTCCATGAGTTAGGCATATATGCATACAATTTCTTTGTTTGATCACTTGCCTCCCAGACACCTCCCCTGTCTTCCCTCTGAGATTCTGCAGTCTGTTCCATGCTTCTATGTCCATGAATCTATTTTGTGCATTAGATTCCACATATGAGTGAGATCATGTGATTCTTGTCTTTCTCTGACTGACTTATTTCATTTAGGATAATATGATCCAGGTCCCTCCATGCTGTCTCAAAAGGTAATAGATCCTTCTTTACTGCTGCATCTAATTCCATTGTGTAAATGTACCACAATTTTTAAATAAATCTTTATTGTTCAGATTATTACAGTTGTTCCTCTTTACCCCCCATAGCTCCCCTCCACCCAGTTCCCACCCCACTCCCTGCCCTTACCGCCCCCCACTGTTCTCCTTCATAGGTGTACAATTTTTGTCCAATCTCTTCCCACACCCCCACACCCTCTTCCCCCCAACAATTGTCATTCCACTCCCATTGATTCATTCTATTCACCAGTTTATTCTGTTTGTCATAGTTTTTATTCACTTGATTTTTAGATTCACTTGTTGATAGATATGTATTTGTTGTCAACTTTGTTGTTCATAATTTTTTTCTTTACCTTTCTCTTCTTCCTCTTCTTAAAGAATATCCTTCAGCATTTCATATAATACTGGTTTGGTCGTGGTGAACTCTTTTAGCTTTTTCTTGTCTATGAAGCTCTTTATCTGACCTTCAATTCTAAATGAACTGCTGGGTAGCATAATCTTGGTTGTAGGTTCTTGCTATTCATCACTTTGAATATTTCTTGCCACTCCCTTCTGGCCTGCATAGTTTCTGTTGAGAAATCAGCTGACAGTCGTATGGGTACTTCCTTGTAGGTAACTATTTTTCTCTTGCTGCTTTTAATATTCTCTCCTTAGTCTTTTGCCCTTGGCATTTTAATTATGATGTTTCTTGGTGTGGTCCAGCAATGCAAGCTGCTGAAGAGCCTTAACCCTTCTTTTGGAAGCTCTGGGGTTCTCTGACCCAGCTACAGTTTGACAGGTTTTTAGGTGGAGAAAGGCCTGACCATTTGTAAGCAAAAGCCTCTGCACACAGCTTGGGTGGGGTTGTAAATTGGGTGGGGTGGGGTCTCAGGGAATCATCAGGGCAGAGAAAACTACAATGGCTGCCAGTCTGCTTTGCCTTGGAGAGGTCCTGGAGTCTGTGCCCCGTGGCTCCGTGCAGAACAATGACCACTGCAAGCACCTCTGTGAGAAAACTGCCCTCACGTTCCGGCCTGATGCCAGACAGTACAGTTTCTCTCCATATGAGTCTAGGTCCCCAATTTCTCACCTGCAGCTGGAGTTCAGAGCAGTCAGGAGCTTGCATCTCTCTCCCAATTAAAAAAGACAACAACATACCCAGTTGCCAGCCCCTTTTGCACGTGCCTCCGTACCTCCACACTTCCACACCTCTGCATCTCCTACTGGACTTAATGCACTTTTCTCTTTCCTTCTAGTTGTAGAATTTCCACTCAGCCAACCTTCCCGTGGTTCTGGATGATATTTGTTTTGTTTTTTAGTTGTAATTTTAATGTACTTGTGCACGGCATCAAGTTCAGGTGTTTGTCTATGCCACCATCTTGGTTCTTGTTGTTCACAATTTTTAATCCATTTATCTACTGATGGGCACTGGGCTGTTTCCAGATTTTAGCTATTGTAAATTGTGCTGCTATGAACATAAGGGTGCATACATTCTTTCTGAATGGTGTTTTGGGATTCCTAGGATATTTTCCAGAAGTGGGATCACTGGGTCAAATAGGAGTTCCATTTTTTTTTTCAAGAAACTCCATATTGTTTTCCATAATGGTTACAACAGGCTTATTCCCACCAGCAATGTACAAGGATTCCCTTTTCTCCACACACTCCCTGGCACTTATCATTTGTTGATTTGTTGATGGAAGCCATCTAACAGGTGTGGGGTGACACCTCATTGTCATTTTAATTTTCATCTTTCTGATGATCAGTGACTTTCATCATTATTTCATACTAGAGGCCTTGTGCACTCAGAGTGGGGGGAAGGGGTCCGTCAGCCCATCCTATGCCCTCTCACAGTCTGGGACCCCTCAGAGGATGTCCACCTGCTGGCATGCCTACAGTCTGAGTGAGGGGCTGATGGCCGTTACAGGCTGCCCACAGCCCCTTCAGGGTTCAGGTCCTTACTGGGGTGCCTGGCCAGCCTGGGTGAGGGGCAGAGGGCCGTTTCAGACTGCCCACAGCCCCTTCAGGGTTTGGGTCCCTACTGGGGTGCCTGGCTGGAAGCAGGTATCTGGGATTTATTTAACTTCTATAATTGAAACTTTGTTGCCTTGGTCCCCCGCTTGAAGCCTGGGTTGCCTCTAGCAACCCAAAGTCCCAGTCGGACAGGTATTTGGGGTTTGTTTATCTTCTACAATTAAAACTTTGTTGCCTTGAATAGACCTCAGGGCCCATAGGGCCTTGGCTTCCTCCATTGCCCAGGGCAACTTCAGCTCTGTGGCTGCCGCCATCTTAGTTGAGTTAATTTGCATATTCGCTCCTGATTGGTTAGTGGGCATGGCTTGTGAGCATGGCTTGTGGGTGTAGCAGAGTGGGGTCAATTTGCATATTGCTCTTTTATTAGATTAGATGCCTTTGGTCTCCTATATGTCCACTTTGGATAAGTGTCTATTTAAGTCCTTTTCCCATTTTGAAATTCCATTGGTAGCCTTCCTTCTGTTCAGTTGTATGCGTTCCCTATAAATTTTGGAGATTAACCCTTTATCGAATATGTCATTGGCAAATATGTTCTCCCATGCAGTGGTCTATCTTTGTTGATGGTTTCTTTTGCTGTGCAGACACTTTTTATTTTGATGTAGTCCCATTTGTTTATTTTCTCCATTATCCTAGGATATGCGTCGGTAAACATATTGCTATGAGAAATGTCTGAGGTTTTGCTGCTTGTGGTTTCTTCTAAGATTTTTATGGCTTCACATCTTACATATAAGTCTTTTATCCATTTTGAGTTTTTTTTGTGTATGGTGTAAGTTGGTGGTCTAGTTTCATTTTTTTTTTTGCATGTATCTGTCCAATTCTCCCAACACCATTTATTGAAGAGACTATCTTGACTCCCTTGTATGCTCTTGCCTCCTTTGTCAAATGTTAATTGAGCATAATGCCTTGGTCAATTTTTGGTTCACTGTTCTGTTCCATTGGTCTATATGTCTATTCTTGTGCCAATACCAGGCTGTTTTAAATACAGTAGCTTTGTAGTATAACTTGATATCTGGTATTATGATCCCTCCTACTTTGTTCTTCATTCTCAGGATTGCTGCAGCTATCCGAGGTCCTTTTTTTGGTTCCATATAAATTTTTGGAGTATTTGTTCTAGATCTGTGAAATATGATGTTGGTATTTTAATAAGGATTGCATTGAATCTGTAGATTGCCTTGGATAGGATGGACATTTTAATGATGTTAATTCTACCAATCCATGAACACGGAATAGTTTTTCACTTGTTTATATCTTTTTCTATTTCTTTTTACAATGTTATATAGTTTTTAGAGTACAAGTCTTTTACCTCCTTGGTTAAGTTTATTACTAAATATCTTAATTTTTTGTTGTTATTGCAATAGTAAATGGGATTTTTGTTTTGTTTTGTTTCTTTCTGAGAATTCATTATTGGTATATAAAAATGCCATGGATTTCTAGGTGTTAATTTTGTATCCTGTTCCATTGCCAAATTCATTTATTAAATCTAATAGTTTTTTTGGTGGAGTCTTTATGGTTTTCTATGTCTAATATCATGTCATGTGCAAATAATTCAGTTTTACTTCCTCCATTCCAATTTGGATGCCTTTTATTTCTTCTTCTTGTTTGATTGCTATGGCTAGGACTTCCAGTACTGTGTTGAATAAGAGTAGTGAAAGTGGGCATCCCTGTCTTGTTCCTATTCTTATGGGAAATGGTTTTAGTTTTTGCCCATTGAGTATGATATTGCTTGTAGGTTTCTCATATGTGATCTTTCTTATATTAAGATATGATCCTTCTATTTGCACTTGGCTGAGAGTTTTTACCAAAAAAGGGTGTTGGGTTTTGTTGAATGCTTTTTCAATTGATTGTATCAATTGATAAGATCGTGCAAATTTTGTCTTGCAATCTGTTATGTGATGTATCACATTTATTAATTTGTCAATATTGTACCAGCTTTTCATCCCCCAAATAAATCCCAACTTGCTGATGGTATATGATCTTTTTAATGTATTGCTTTGAGGATTTTAGCATCTAATATTGTGTTGAGGATTTTAGCATCTATCTTTATCAATGATATCGGCCTATAATTCTCTTTCTTTATAGTATCTCTACTTGGTTTTGGGAGTAGGGTAATTTTAGCCTCATAGAAAGAGGTTGGAAGGATTCCTTCCTCTCGAATGTTTTGAAATAATTTGAGGTTAGGTGTTAGTTCTTTGAATGTTTGGTAAAACTCCCCTGTGAAGCCATACAGGCCAAGGCTTTAGTTTGTTGGAAGTTATTTTTTTTACTGCTTCTAATTCCTCAGTAGTTATCAGCCTATTCAGGTTTTCTGATTCTTCCTGATTAAGTTTTGGAATAATGTATTTTTCCAGGAATATGTTCATTTCATCTAAGTTGTCCAGTTTGTTGTACTACACTCATTCATAGTATTTTTTATGATCTTTGGTATATCTGTGGGGTCAGTTGTTACTTTACCTCTTTCCTTTCTGATTTGTTTATTTGGGTTCTCTTTGTTTCTTGATAAGTTTGGCTTATGATTCATCAAACTTGTTTATCTTTTCAAAGAACCAGCTTTTGGTTTTTGGTTTTATTGAGTATATATATATATATATATATATATATATATATATATATATATATATATATATATATATATATATATATTCTAATAAAAGAGTAATATGCAAATTGACCACCACTTCAAGACACCTAAGCCACGCCCACCAGCCAAGCCACTCCTCCCAGCCAATCAGAGCAGCTGTATGCAAATTAACCCAGCCAAGATGGAGGCTGGCAGCCATGGAGCTAGAGTAAACAGGAGGCTTCCATTGCAACTGCCTGACTAGGCCAGTGGGCCTCTGCTCAAGCAACAATGTTTCAATTATAGAAACCATGGAGCTGAAGCAAACAGGAGGCTTCCATTGCTTTCCTAGGCTTCTGCTCAAGGTAACAAAGTTTCAATTATAGAAGATAAATAAACCCCAGAAACCTGATTCCAGCCAGCCTCACTGGGACGTTGGGTCAATGGGAGCTGTGGGCAGCCTAAAAACGGCCCTTAGTCCCTTACCCAGGCTGGCCACACCCCCCATGGGGTGAGGGTTCCCACTGGGGCGGCTTGGCCAGCCTGCAAACAGCCATCAGCCCCTCACCAGGCACGCCAGCAGGTGAACATCCCCCGAGGGGGTCCCAGACTGCGAGAGGTTACAGGCCAGGCTGAGGGCCCCCCCAATTAATGCACACATTTTTGTGCACTGGGCCCCTAGTGTATATATATGTGTGTGTGTGCGTATATATATGTATATATATATATATATGTATAAACTAATAAAGGTGTAATATTAAAATTAACCATTTCTTCGGGACAGGTAAGCCACGCCCACCAGCCAATCAGAGCGACTGTATGCAAATTAGCTCAGCCAACATGGAGGCCGCCACTAATGGACCTGAGTAAACGGCAGCTTCCATTGCAGCAGGAGTGAAAATGAAACTATTTGCAGCCGCTCCGCTTATCCTGGCTCAAAGCAAAACATGTTTGCAACAAAATATCAATCATAGAATCCTTGGGAGCTGAAGGAAACAGCAGGCTTGGCCTGATCACTAAGAGTAACATTGTCTCATAAAAGCTTGCTCCTGTATCTGGTTGCGGCTGCAATGTCAGTCCTCACTTCGGTGGGGTGCTGGCTGCAGCCAGCTGGCCAACTCAATAAATCCTCACTTGCTACTTAAGACCTAATTGGAGTCGGTGGTCTTATTCTCGCGAATGTTGCTCCAGAACAAAAATGAAAATAAATCAAAATCTGTGAAAATTCAATTTAACAATACAATCAGAAACACTGAAATGGAATTGTAAAATTGGAACTTTGGAAATCGTAAATGGATCGTAAATCGTAAACATTGACATGGAATGCTAAAATATTTAGTAAAGCATGTGTTGCTTTTACGTCCAAAAGATGGCACTGTTTTTCCAAAAAAGCATGTTTTTACCTGTCACAGGTGTGACATTTATATATAGTAGGTATATAAAAACATGCACGTATTTGAATGCAAGGTTGTGTCAAAATTTCAAAGCAATCAGTGAAGAACTTTCAGAGATTTAAGATTTTGAACAAACGAACATTTACATTTTTATTTATATAGATAGTACGGAATGTTTTAAAATCTAAAAAGTGTCAAATAATAACAGGATAAACATATGATTTAGAAAAATGGAGTAAAAACAAGAAGTTACACTTATGACTCAATAGTGGTCCTCTGCGAATAGGAAATAGGAATGGGGAAAAAGGGTATGGTTTTTTATTATTATTACTAGAGGCCTGGTGCATGAAATTCATGCACTGGAGCAGGGAGGAGTGTATCCTTCAGCCCAGCCTGCACCCTCTCCAATCTGGGACTCCTCAGAGCACATCCCTCTCACAATCCAGGACTGCTGGCTCCCAACTGCTCGCCTGCTTACCTGCCTGATTGCCCCTAACTGTGTGTGCCTGCCAACCTGATCACCCCCTAACCACTCTCCTGCCAGCCTGATCTATGTCTAACTGCTCCCCTCTTGGCCTGATTGCCCCCAACTGCCCTCCCCTGCAAGACGGATCGCCCCTAACTGCCCTCCCCTTCCAGCCTGGTTGTCCCCAACTTCCCTCCCCTTCCAGCCCAGTCACCCTTAACTGTCCTCCTCTGCTGATCTGGTTTCTCCCAAATGCCCTCTCCTGCTGGCCTGGTCATCCCAACTGCCCTCCCCTGCTGGCCATCTTGTGATGGCCAATTTGTGACAACATGGACGCAATCATCTTGTGACCACATGGGAGTGGCTATCTTGTGACCACATGGAGGCAGCCATCTTTGTGCAAGGGTATGATGGTCAATTTGCATATTACCTCTTTATTATATAGGATTACGAGTCTAGTAGCACTATTTGATTTTTTAAAACAAATGCACGTATTATTTTCTCTAAAATACAAATTTAATCAAGAAAACATAACCACTGCAATAGATTCAAGCAATACTACTACAGTGCAGGGAACAATACAGGTGTCCTCACCTGCTTCCATTCACAGCCCCTATCCTAGTTATAATTTGAATGAGAAAAAATTATCTATTATTTTACTATCCTGCTTTATTTTTTTTTTTTTTACTTTTTCTTTGGTTGTTTTTGACTAGTTTTAATTGATTTTTGTTACTCATTTGGGTTTTTCCTAAAAGATCTTTTAATTAAAAATTTTAGGCCAGATGAATTTGAATGGGAATAAACCTGTGAGCAAACTGATTTGATTTCTAGTCCTCTCTGCCACTAATAAGCACTGTGACTCTGGGAACCCCACTTTCTTAGAAGCATTATAAGCAACTTTTAAGAGGACAGCAGAATAAGATGGTATCTCAGTAGATCCCTGACACCAGCATTGTGAAATTCTGTAATGAAAATTTGATACCTTACCTCAAACGGTAAGAGACTCATCTTTTTTACAGCTGTATAATATTCATGGTGTAAATGTACCACAGCTTTTTCATTCACTCCTTTACTGATGGGCATTTGGACCACCTGGAGAGTATTAAGCTAAGTGAAATAAGCCAGTCAGAGAAAGACAAGTATCACACGATCTCACTCATATGTGGAATCTAATGAACAAAATAAACTCATGATTAAAATAGATCCAGTGACATGGAAGCACAGAATACATTGAAGAATCTCAGAGGGAAGGTGGGGATAGAGGGGTAGGTGGTGAAAGATTAACAAAATAATTTACATGCATATGTGCATAACCAATAGACACACACAATAGCGTGGTGAAGGCCTGGGGGGGATGTGGTGGGGGTGTGGAGGGGATCACTGGAGAAAAAAGGGAGACATATTCAATACTTTCAACAATATACATTTTAAAATTTTTTGATGAATTTGAGTGGGAAAGAAGGATGTGAGCAAACATCCTTGCTAAGGATGGAGAACCAGCATATTTCTAAAGGCCAGGTGTGGTAGATAATGTTACTAACTAGAAATAGCCATTGCTTCCCACCTTATTCCTTGAAACCTAGACTTTAATGTTGTCAAAGTGGCAACATACCTTCTCCCAAGGATAAATCATGATTGAGGATAATCCTATTCCCCTTTGCCTGTTACTCACTTTCCCAACATCCCTTCACAACTAAGAGTTGTGACACAGTGTTGGTCAATAGGAGTTGAGATAATGCTTACTAAATGCAGGGGGTGATAATGCGAAATACTGTTTACTCATTATATATATATATATATATATATATATATATATATATATATATATATATATATATATATATTGTCCAACTACAGAAACAAGGTTTAGATAATTCCTAAAATCTATTTGTGATCATTTAAAGATGCAATAAAACTCTTTTATTTCAAGGAAAGGAAACTCTTTTATTTCATGGACAGTTTTACAAAATTACTTAGGTTAGTTTCTTTCTTCCACATCACCTTCAGTGAGGTTATGCCATATATTTGTAGTACAATTGAGTACATCCCTCATATTCTGCATTCCATTTTCCACTTCCATCCTCATTGATAGCTACAAAAAAGATTGATAGGAATTTGATTAGGAATGTGTTTAATCTATAGATCATTTGAGGAGAAATGAAAACAAGTCTCCCAATCCACGAACATGGTATATTTTTCTATTTCTTATTTCTTTCATCACAGTTCCTTTCCATTTTCAGCATACAATTACTGCACATATTTTGTGAAGTATATTTTTTAAGTATTTAATTTGGGGGGGGATGTTGAAATGGCATTTTAAGTTTTACTTCAAATTACAATTATTCATTTCTGGAATAAAAATGATTTATTGGTCTAGGACCTTTTTGTAAATTCTTTGGGATTTTCTACTTAATGTTGTCTAGAAAAAGATGTTTTTTTTTCTAATGTATATATCTTTATAGTATTTCTAATAGTATTGCTTTATAGTATTTCTAATATGATGGTGAAAAATGGTGGTGATAAAGAACATCTTTGCCTTGTTCCCAATCTTAGAGGTAAAGAATTCATTACCTCACCATTAATTACAATGCAAGCTCTATGTTTTTTGTTTGTTTGTTTGTTTTTATAATGGCTTTTATAAAGAACTGATGTCCCAGTGGCTTTTATAAAGAACTGATGTCCCAGTGCACAGATTTGTGCACATTGAAAAAAATTAATTATAAGAAATCTAATCTAATAAAAGAGTAATATGCAAATTGACCCTCCATTACACCTAAGCCAAGCCCACTAGCCAATCAGAGCAGCTCTATGCAAATTAACCCAGCCAAGATGGTGGCCGGCAGCCACGGAGCTAGAGCAAACAGGAGGTTTCTATTGCACCAGCGATGGAGGAAACTGCCTGCCTAGGCCAGCTGGGCCTCTGCTCAAGGCAACAATGTTTCAATTATAGAAGCCACAGAGCTGAAGCAAACAGGAGGCTTCGTTGCCTGCCTAGGCCTCCACTCAAGGCAACAAAGTTTCAATTATAGAAGATAAATAAACCCCAGAGACCTGCTTCCAGCCAGCCTTGCTGGGATGTTGAGTCAATGGAAGCTGTGGGCATCCTGAAAACGGCCCTTAGCCCCTCCCCAGGCTTCCCAGGCACCCCAGTAGGGACCCAAACCCTGAAGGGGCTGTGGGCAGCCTGAAAATGGCCCTCAGCCCCTCACCCAGGCTGGCCACACCCCCATGGGGTGAGGGTTCCCACTGGGGGACTTAGCCAGCCTGCAAACAGCCATCAGCCCCTCACTCAGGCTGGCCAGGCACACCAGCAGGTGGACATCCCCCGAGGGGTCCGGCTGAGGGACCCCCCCCCAAGTGCACAAATTTTTGTTCACTTGCCCCTAGTATTTTAATATTGCTAGTTGTGTCTTGTTAATGAAAAGAAAATAGGATTCTACCGAGTCTTCTGTCTACCTACTCCAGGACTTCTGTGAGGATCAAATCAGATGAGGCACAGGAAAACACTTCACAAACATTTGAATAAACTGTAAAATGTTTGCATCTGGCTATAAATCAAGTCAGGTTCCTGAGCTGAAGAAACTCCAAGGATGCTAGTTACTAGGGAGAGGAAGCCGAGCATTGCTACATGACGCCATTACCCGGTGCCCACAGCAATCGTTTCCAGGCTGGGCTGGGCTGTGGGCTGCATTTTGAGTCATGAGGTCTTGGCAACATTGGCTGCGATTTGGTGGGGTGCTGCCCCAGGGTGGTAGTGGAGCCTGTGTCCACTTGGGGGAAGCTGAATGTTGGTTTCTCGGTGCCAGATCCATGGTGCCATTTACTTTTAAATGGCCAGTGTGCATCATGGCAGCTCCTGCATTAAGCATCTGCCTCTGGTGGTCAACAGTAGGATGGACACTTAGCCTTTTATATGTATAAGGTGTTCCCTCCTCTTTGTAGTTTGGTAAGAATTATTTTTTATGAATAAATGTTGAATTTTGTCAAGGGTTTTTTCTGCATCTGTTGAGATGGTTATGTGATCTTTTTTAGTCTCTTATGGTAAATTACAGTAACTGATTTTCAAATAATGAACTTTAAATCATTTTGCATTGCCATTTGATTATGATATATTATCCCTCTTGTATATTGCTAGGATTCAATTTTTCAGTACACTGTTGAGAATTTTTGTTTCTAAGTCCATGAGAAATATCGATCTGTAGTTTTCTTTTCTTATAGCTTTGTCAGATTTTGTTATCAGGGTAAGGCTGGCCTCATAAAATGATCTGGAAAGTGCCCCTCCTTTTCTACTTTCAGGAAGAGCTTATAGGGAATTGCTATAATTTCTTCCTTAGATAATTGCTATTTCAATTTTAAAATTATATGGGCATAGAATCTCCTTTTCAGGAGGCTTTTTCAAAATTGAGATACAAGATGTTATATTCATTTAGATATACAACATAATAATTCAATATTTATATAGATTGGGAATCATTTAATTAACATCAGTCACCTTATATGGTTAAAAAAAATTTTCTTGTAATAAGAACTTTTAAGTCCTACTCTTAGAAACTTCCAAATATGCAATATAATATTCTTAACTATAGTCAGCATGTTGTACATGACATCTCCACGACTTATTTATTTTATAACTGGAAGCTTGTATCTTTTCACCCTTTTCATCAATATCTCTGACCCCACCCTGTTGCCCCTGGCCCCTGCAGATCCTTGACCCCTAGTAACTACCAGTTTCTTATGAAGTTGGTATTTTTGTGGGGCATTTTGCTTGTACCTTATTTTTTTTATTTCACATATAAGTGAGATCATATGGTACTTGTATTTCTCTGAATAATTTCACTTAGCATAATGCCCTCAAGGTTGATCCATGTTGCAAATGGCAGGATTTCATTCCTTTTTTATGGATAAACAATATCACATTGTATACCTATACCACAGTTTTAAAATTCACTCATCCATCAACAGACACTTAGATTGTTTCTACATCTTGTTTGTTGTAAATAATGCTGCAATAAACATGGACCACAGATATCTTTTTGAGTTACTATTTTCCTTTCCCTTGGGTAAACAGCCAGAAGCAGAATCACTGGATCATGTAGTAGTCCTATTTTTAATTAGTTGAAGAATCTCCATACTGTTTTCCATAGTGGCTGTACCAATTTACATTTCTACCAACAGTGAACAAGTGTTTCCTGTCTTCCACATCGTTGCTAACACTTCTTTTCTTACCTATATATATAAAAAGGCAGCCACAGTAATGGCCATAATGACTTAACAACCAATCGCTATGACACACACTGTGGCCAGCAAACTGGCTCAATCAGGGGTGGGGCTAGCGACCAACCTCGTGGCCCCTCCCTCCTGCCAACCTGGCCCTGATCGGACTCTCCCAGCCAAAGGCCACCTTCCTTCTCCACCAGCCAGCCACACCCCCAATCAGCCTGCCCCCACCACGATAGGCCCATAGCCCCACCCCTTGGCTCCCCCACCCCTGATCACACCCCCACCCCAGTGGGTGGAGCTGGCCAGCCAATCTCCTGCAGCCCCTTCCCCCACTGGCCCCAGCCCAGATTGGCATCCCTACCCCATCAGAGGCAGGGCCAATGGCCAACCACCCATGGTCCCTCCCCCAGGCCACTGGCCCCCAATTGGCATGCCCCACCCACCCCAATTGGGGGCAAGGCCTGCTAGCCAATCACCCGTGGCCCCTTCCCCCATCTGGGCAGGCCTCCTGCCATTTCCTCCTCCCAGCCCTGATCTGCCCCGATTGGGGCCAGGACAGCCAGACCCCACCTGTGCACGAATTTGTGCACTGGGCCTCTAGTTCTATATAATAAAAGGCTAATATGCAAAGAGACCAAATGGCAGAACAACCAAACAACCAAACAACCAGTCACTATGATTTGCACTGACCATCAGCGGTCTCACACAGAACATTTCCTCCAATATAGTAAGTTGAATTTTCATTTTTGTTAATGGTTTCCTTACCTATGCAGAAACTTTCTTAGCTCGATATAGTACTGCTTGTTTATTTTTCTTTTTTCTTTTGGTGTCATGGGTTTTTAACCACAAATTTAATTTCATTAATGGATATACATCTCGGTTTTTTGGTGGGGTTTTTTTTCAGATGATGGTAGCTGTCAGGATAGCAGTGAGGAAGAGAGTGTGAGTAACTGAGAGAGAAAAGGGGGAGTGCATGGATGTGTGGGGAGTGTGTGTATGTGTGAGTGAGGGACAGTTATATCCTGCAGGAATGTTGAGGACTGGCGGACCAGGATCCGCTAGGCAGGCAGCCTCTAGTACCGCTGAAATCTCTCTGTGGGTGGCTGGCTCTGCCACAGAGACCTTGCCATCTTATAGGGGAGAGCGGCTGTGACTGGGAACCCAGCCTCACCTCCACTCTAGGAGACCTTAGACACCACCTGGGACCCTACAGCCACACCAGCCAGGGACTTGCTGCCTTAGCTGCAAACCCACAATCACCAAGACTCCAGCCTCCCCAGCCACGGGCTCCTAAAATGTTTGTCCAGGGGGAGACAAAATGGCAGCTGAAGAGGCAGACAGGTCCTGCGCCTTCTCACAGAGCAGATAGAAGAGACAGCTGAGCTTTAACCAGTTTGGCTCAGTGGATAGAGCATCGGCCTGCGGACTCAAGGGTCCCAGGTTTGATTCTGGCCAAGGGCATGTACCTTGGTTGCCAGCACATCCCCAGTGGGGAGTGTACAGGAGGCAGCTGATCGATGTTTCTCTCTGATCGATGTTTCTAACTATCTATCCCTCTCTCTTTCTCTCTGTGAAAAATCAGTAAAATATATTTTTTTAAAAAGAAGAAAAAGCTGAATTGAATAACATCCACCTGGAATTAGCAAATTAAACACAGCTAGAGAGGCAATCCATGGATAAAAAGGTCAGAGGTAGCCTGGAGAGTGGTGGAACCAGGGATCTGGGCTAGAGGGAGAAATGCTCAGCCAGGACTAGAGTGTCAGAGGGAGACTATGCTGCACCAAGTCCATGTCCCTTGGGGACACATGTAGCACTCAACTGTGGAAGGGGGTCCACAGGGCTGCTGGTAGCAGGGGACTCTAGATCTAAGCCCACAGCCGTGGGAAGCTGTGCCCAGAAAGGCAGCCTGAAGTTCTGCACTGGCTGCACAGTGCCAGAGAAAGAGAGACACGCAGTGGCATGGTTGCTCTGTCTTTATAATTTCCTTGCTGCTACTCCCTAAATCCTGTACATAGGATTTCAATTATAAACACTCACTGGGGCTGCAGTGCAGGGGAAGATGGTTCTGTGGAAGCTAGGGAGCAAAATAGGGAGAGGCAACCAGGAAGCCAGCTCTGGGACAACCGGTCCCTCCAACCCTGAACAGCCATTTTTCTCCTGAAGATCAGCTCCCTCCTAGCAGCACAGCTGCACCAGCCTTGAGCAGGGAAACAGAGATTCAAAGGGAGCCCTCGGGGACTGGATTGGGGGTCCACTTGGTCCCAGAAACTAATATAGAAACACCGCCACCTCAAGGCTGTGTCAGAAAGAGATGCTGTGTAAATACAACTGAAAGCAGGTCAAAAAACAAAGCGGAAAGATTGATCCCACTGGCCTGAAACCAAAGCTGTGGCGTCTGACACAGAGGAGCTGTGGATTGCTGGGAACTTCAACACAGTGCTGACTTACCTAACAGGAAACTGAGACATTGCAGACAGAACAGTAGAGAGGGGTCTTAAATCAGCCCCTGGGACATTAAAACTCAGCTGAATTTTACTACTTCACATTTTAATTTTTTATCTTTTACTTAAGAAACTAAATATTTTTCTTTATTTTTATTATTTTTATTTATGATAATTTTAACCTTTCATCTTTTTTGTACATTGCTGTTCTACATTCTATATTCATTTTTTTAAATCATTATATTACTTAGCACAATGCTCTCCAGGTCCATCCATGCTATTGCAAATAGTAGAAGTTTCTTCCATTGTATAGATGTATCATGGTATATTTATTGTCTAAAGTTTTACAGATGTCTCCTTTTCCCCCAATTAACCATTTCTTCCTCACTTCTCCCTTTTTCATCCTGTTTCTCTTTTCTTATTCCTGCTTTAGTTTTTCTCTTTCCTTTCTTTTTATTCCTTGTTAAAAATTGATTTCTTTATCTACTTTATTGACACATTACTATTTTTATATGTATAAATATATACATACTAGAGGCCTGGTGCACAAAAATTTGTGCACTCCCCGGGTTCCCTCAGCCCAGCTTATGCCCTCTCACAGTCTGGGACCCCTCGGGGGATGTCCACCTGCTGACTTAGGCCCGCTCCCCAGGGGGAGTGGGCTTAAGCTGGCAGTCAGACATCCCTCTTGCTGCCAGGAGTCTTCGGGGATGTCCACTCACCAGCAAGGAGCAGACCTAAGCTGCAATCGACATCCTTAGTGCTGCTGAGGAAGCAGGAGAGGCTCCCACCACCACCACTGTATTGGCGGCCATCAGCCTGGCTTGTGGCTGAGCAGAGCTCCCCCTGTGGGAGCACACTGACCACCAGGGGTCAGGTCCTGCATTGAGCATCTGCCCACTGGTAGTCAGTGTTTGTCATAGTGACTAGTCATTCCCAGTGGTTCTGCTGTTAGGGTCATTTTGCATATTACCCTTTTGGGGTCTCAAACTTTTTAAACAGGGGGCCAGTTCACTGTCCCTCAGACCGTTGGAGGGTCAGACTATAGTTTAAAAAAAAGAAACTATGACTAAATCCCTATGCACACAGCACATATCTTATTTTAAGCAGGACAGGCAGCAGTGGCAAAACACCTGGCGGGCTGGATAAATGTCCTCGGCTGGTCGCATGTGGCCCGTGGGCTGTAGTTTTAGGATGCCTGTTATTTAGGACTAGGGGCCCGGTGCATAAAATTTGTGCACTCGGGATGTCCCTCAGCCCGGCCTGTGCCCTCTCGCAGTCTGGGACCCCTCTGGGGATGTCCACCTGCTGGCGTGCCTGGCCAGCCTGGGTGAGGGGCTGATGGCTGTTTGCAGGCTGGTCAAGCCCCCCAGTGTGGACCCTCACCCCATTGGGGTGTGGCCAGCCTGGGTGAGGGTCTGAGGGCTGTTTTCAGGCTGCTGACAGTCCCTTCAGAGTTCGAGTCCCTACTGGGGTACCTGGGCAGCCTGGGTGAGGGGCTGAGGGGCGTTTTCAGGCTGCCCACAGCTCCCATTGACCCAATGTCCCAGCAAGGCTGGCTGGAAGCAGGTTTCTGAGGTTTATTTATCTTCTACAATTGAAACTGTTGCTTTAAGCCAAGGCCTAGGCAGGTAATGAAGCCTTCTATTTGGTTCAGCTCCGTGGCTTCTATAATTGCAACTATGTTGCCTGGAGCAGAGAGAGGTCCAGCCGGCCTAGGCACAGTTTACTCTTGATGTAACAGAAGCCTCCTCCTGTCTGCTCTAGCTCTGTGACTGCCAGCCTCCATCTTGTCTGGGTTAATTTGCATATAGCCGCTATGATTGGCTGATAGGCGTGACTTAGGCATCCCAGAAAAACAGTCAATTTCAATATTACTCTTTTATTAGATAAGATAGTAGAGGTCCTGTGCATGGGTTCATGCACATTGAAAGGAAATTAATTAGAAGGTGGCCAGGGGAGGACTGGGCGAGACAGGATGGAAACACCCTGGAGCCAACATCCTGTGGTCCCTCCCCAGCTGGCAACACTTGGGACAGTACAGGGGCTCAAAGGACATCTGCAGAGTGAGCTGTGTCCCTTCAGCAGGTGGGGTCCCTCCCTCAGCCTAGCTGGTGGGGATCGGGCCAAAATTGGCAGTCTGAAATACCCCGAGGGGTCTTGGAGTGTGAGAGGGCACTCTGCAAAGTTTCTGTCACTCAATAGCTCCTGCATTGAACATTTGTCCCCTGGTGGTCAGTGCACATCATAGCAACCGGTAGAAGTGTCTGTCCCCTGGTGGTCATCGCACATTTTAACTACTGGTCAGACAAATGGTCAGATGATTGCTTAGGCTTTTATATATACAGACTAGAAGCTCAGTGCACAAAAATTTGTGCACTCGGGGGAGGGTTCCCTCAGCCCAGCCTATGCCCTCTCGGGGGAGGCTTAGGCCCACTTCCTGGGTGATCAGGCTTAAGCTGGCAGTCAGACATCACTCTGGCAGCCTGGAAACCCTCAGGGGATGTCCACTTGCCAGCAGGGAGCAGGCCTAAGCTGTAGTCAGACATCCTTAGCACTGCTGAGGAGGCAGGAGAGTCTCCCACCACCACTGCTGTACTAGTAGGCTGAGCAGAATTCCCCCTGTGGGAACAGAGCACTGACCACCAGGGTCTGTTCCTGCATTGATCGTCTGCCCCCTGGTGGTCAGTGTGTGTCATAGTGACGAGTCATTCTTAGTCATTCTGCTGTTAGGGTCAATTTGCATTTTACCCTTTTATTATATAGAATAGAGGCCTAGTGCATGGGTGGGGACTGGCTGGTTTTCCCTGAAGGGTATCCCAGATCGGGGTGGGATTCACGCTGGGGTGCCTGGGTAGCCTAGGTGAGGGGTCTGAAGGCCATTTTCAGGCTGGCCACACCCTCTTCTGGCCATTTTCAGGCTGGCCACACCCTCTAATGGCTGTTTGCAGGCGGGGCACATCCCCCAGCGACCCAAGCTCCCAGCAAGCCTGGCTGGAAGCAGGTATCTGGGATTTATTTGTCTTCTATAATTGAAACTTTGTTGCCTTGAGCAGAGGCCACAGCCAGACAGGGCTGGCAGAAAGCTTGGCTTCCTCCATCGCCGGGACAACCAAGCCTCCTGCTTGCTCCAGCTCTGTGGCTGCCAGCCACCATCTTGGTTGGGTTAATTTGCATATAGCTGCTCTGATTGCCTGGTGGGTGTGGCTTGGGATGTAGCGGAGTGACACCAATTTGCATGTTTCTCTTTTATTAGTGTAGATTGTATTTTGTGGGTTTTTTTTACTTTTCTTCTTATACACTCATTCTCTTTCTTTCTCCTCTATACTGAAATGTGGCCATTCCCCCATTCATTCAATTCTTTACCTTACATTATGGAAATAAGCTCTACCTCTTCAGATTCAGCTCCCCTCCTTTTTTTCTGGGTGTTTGTTGTTTGCATTTTTTTTGGTTCAGTTGTTGGTTTAGTGGAGTTTTCTCCCCATACGTGTATATTTTTCTCCCTTCTATTTCTTCTTTTTCTTTTCTCTCTTACCTTTTTTCCTTTTCTCAATATTACTTTTGCTTTTTTTTCTCTCCCCTGATTCTCTTCTCTCTGGTGGTCAACTATATTTGGGGTTATTGGTATCGTGAATACATTCATATTTTGTTCCCTCTGTGTTGTGTCTTGTGAAGTTATATTTTGGGCCTTTTGATCAACATGGTAGAGAGGAGAAAAAATGGGGAGACAAAGAAACAGCCCCCAATTTGAAAGGAAAGGAGGAATCATTGGAAAAGGAAGTAATCAAAATGGAGGGAAGCAATTTGTCAGAGAAAAAATGCAGAGCCATGGTCATAAGTATGCTGAAAAGGATGGAAGACAAATTCAACAACATGTGTAAGAATCAAGAGGAAATGATTAAGAACCAATAACAAATAAAGAATGATATAACTGCAATAAGGAATACAATAGAAAGCATCAACAGTAGACTAGAGGGAGCTGAGGACCACATCAGTGAGCTAGAAGACAAAGTAGGGGGGGGAAAACCCAAGCAGAGCAGCAACTGGAAAAAAAAACACAAAAAAAACAGGAAGAGAGCCAAAGAAAGCTTTGGGACAACATGAAATGAAACAACATCTGCATGATAGGGGTGCTGGAAGGAGAGGAAACTGAACAAGGAATAGAAAACATGTTTGAAGAAATAATGATAGAAAGTTTCCCTCATGTTGGCAAGAAAAAACTCACACAAATACAAGAAGCTTACAAAGTCCAAAACAAGATGAACCCAAAAAGACCAACATCAAGACACACCACAATTAAATTGGCAAACACCAATGACAAAGTAAGAATCTTAAAGGCGGCCAGAGAGAGACAAAAAGTTACCTATAAGAGATCTCCCATTAGACTATCAACTGATTTCTCAACAGAAACACATCAAGCCAGAAGGGAACGGAATGAAATATACAAAGTGATGCAAAGCAAGGGACTGAATCTAAGAATACTATACCCAACAAAGCTATCATTCAAAATTGAAGGTAAAATCAGGAGTTTCACAGACAAAAAGAGCTGATGGAGTTTATTTCCACCAAACCAGTAATGCAAGAAATGCTAAAGGGACTGCTGTAAAAAAAAGAAAGAAAGAAAGAAAGAAGAAAGAAAGAAAGAAAGAAAGAAAGAAAGAAAGAAAGAAAGAAAGAAAGAAAGAAAGAAATGGAAAGGGAAAAAGAACTCAGGCATAAAGAATGAAAATGGTGACAAACACATACCTATCATAACCTTAAATGTAAATGGATTAAATGCTCCAATCAAAAGACATGGGGTAGCTGAATTGATAAGAAAACATGACCCATATATCTGCTGAGACTGACCTCAGTACAAAGGACTCAGACTGATAGTGAAAGGATAGAAAAAAAAAAAAGCTAGGGTAAGAATACTTGTATCTGAGAAATTAGAACTCAAAGTGAAGGCCATAATGAGAGATAAGGAAGTCCACTTCATAATACTAAATGGGGCAATTCAACAAGAGGATATAACTCTGGTAAACATATATACACCCAATACAGGAGCATCCACATACATAAAAAAACTTCTGGAGATATTAAGGGAGAGATCAACAGCAATACAGTCATAGTAAGGGATTTTAATACCCCATTGACACCACTGGATAAATCCTCTAAACAAAAAAATCAGCAAAGAAACATCAATCCTAAATGATGCACTAGATCAGATGGAATTAATTGACATCTTCAAAATATGTCACCTCAAAGGTAGAGAATATACATTCTTCTCAAGTGCACATGAGACATTTTCAAAAATAGACCACATATTGGGACACAGGCAGACTCTTCAAATTCAAGAAGATAGAAATCATATCAATCATCTTCTCAGATCACAATGGCATAAAATTAGAAATCAGCCTGCCCTAACCGATTTGGCTCAATGGATAGAGCGTCGGCCTGCGGACTGAAGGGTCCCAGGTTCCATTCCAGTCAAGGGCATGTACCTTGGTTGCGGGCACATTCCCAGTAGGGAGTGTGTAGGAGGCAGCTGATCAATGTCTCCCTCTCATTGATATTTCTGACTTTCTTATCCCTCTCCCTTCCTTTCTGTAAAAAATCAATAAAATATATTTTTAAAAATCAGTACAATAAAAACAATGAAAAAAATCAAACACTGGAGGCGAAATAGCATGCTATTAAACAATGATTGTGTTACCAAAGATATCAAAGAAGAAATAAAAAGAATCCTGGTAACAAACGAAATATAAACACAGCAATTCAAAATTTATGGGACACAGTAAATGCAGTCTTGAGAGGGAAGTTCATAGCTTTACAGGCTTACCTCAAAAAACAAGAAAAAATGGTAATAAATTATCTAACCCTAGACTCAAAGAATTAAAAAGAGAGTAACAAGAGAAGCCCAGAGTTAGCAGAAGGAAGGAAATAACGAAGATCAGAGCAGATATAAACCGCATGCAGACCAAAAAAAAAAAAAAAATACAAATGATCAATAAGACCAAAAGCTGGTTCTTTGAAAGGATAAACAAAATTGATGAACCTCTAGCCAGGCTCACTAAGAAGCAAAGAGAGAGGACCCATATAAACAAAATCAGAAATGAAAGAGGTGAAGTAACATCCTACCCCACAAAATACAAAGGATTATGAAAAAATACTATGAACAACTCTAGTCCAACAAACTAAATGGACATCTAATCTAATAAAAGAGTAATATGAAAATTAGCCCTCACTCCAAGATACCTAAGCCACGCCCACCAGCCAAGCCATGCCCACCAGCCAATCAGAGCAGCTGTATGCAAATTAAGCCCAGCCAAGATGGCGGCTGGCAGCCATGGAGCTAGAGCAAACAGGAGGCTTCCACTGCACCAGCGATGGAGGAAACTGCCTGCCCAGGCCAGCCGGGCCTCTGTTAAAGGTAACAATGTTTCAACTATAGAAGCCACAGAGCTGAAGCAAACAGGAGGCTTCGTGCCTGCTTAGGCCTCCACTCAAAGCAACAAAGTTTCAATTATAGAAGATAAATAAACCCCAGAAACCTGCTTCCAGCCAGCCTTGCTGGGACGTTGGGCCAATGGGAGCTGTGGGCATCCTGAAAATGGCCCTCAGCCCCTCACTCAGACTGACCAGGCATCCCAGTAGGGACCTGAACCCTGAACAGGATGTGGGCAGCCTGAAAACGACCTTCAGATGCTCACCCAGGCTGGCCAGGCACACCAGCAGGTGGACATCCCCCGAGAGGTCCCAGACTGCAAGAGGGCACAGGCTGGGCTGAGGGAACCCCCCGAGTGCACAAATTTTTGTGCACTGGGCCCCTAGTATTCTTATAAAAATGCAAGCTTCCAAAACTCATTCAGGAAGCATAAAAAAACCTGAATAAGCCGATAACTACTGAAGAAATTGAAGCAGTAATAAAAAATCTTCCAGCAAACAAAAGTGCTGGTCCTGGTTGCTTTACAGGGTAGTTCTACCAAGCAGTCAAAGAAGAACTAAAACCTATCTTCCTCAATTATTCCAAAAAATGCAGGAGGAAGGTGCACTTCCAAGCTTTTTCTATGAAGCCAGCATTACCCTAATTCCAAATCCAGATAAAGACATCACAAAGAAAGAGAACTATAGGCCAATATCCTAGATGAATATAGATTCTACAGTCCTCAGCAAAATTCTAGAAAATCAGATCCAGCATTGCATTAGCATATCATACACCATGACCAAGTGGGATTTATTCTGAGGATGCAAGGATGGTACAGTATCTGCAAACCAATAAATATGATACATCACATAAACAAATTAAGAGACAAAAATCACATAATCACACAAACCAATGCAGAAAAGGTATTTGACAATATACAACACCCTTCTTGATAAAAAAAAAACAAACTCTCAGCAAAGTGGGAATAGAGGGATAATACCTCAACATAATAAAAGCCTTATATAACAAACCTACAATCAACATTATATTCAATGGGCAAAAACTAAATCCATTTCCCCTAAGAACAAGAACAAGTCAGGGATGCCCACTTTTACTACTCATTTTGACATAGTACTGGAAGTGCTAGCCAAAGCAATCAGACAAGAAGAAATAAAAGGCATCCAAAGTAGAAAAGAAGTAAAATTGTCATTATTTTCAGATGATGACACTGTACATAGAAAACCCCAAAGACTCTATCAAAAAACCACTAGACTTAATAAATGAATTCAGCAATGTAGCAGGATACAAACTTAACACCCAGAAATCTATGGCTTTTTTATACACCAACAATAAACTCAGAAAGAGAAACTAAAAAAAAAAAAAAAAAAACAAAACACAACACAATCCCATTTACCATTGCACCAAAATAATTAAGGTACCTAGGAATAAACTTAACTAAGGAGGTAAAAGACCTGTACTTGGAAAACTACAGGACATTGAAAAAAATAGATAGAAGGAGACATAAACAAATGGAAGAACATACCATGTTCATAGATTGGTAAAATCAACATCATTAAAATGTCCATACTACCCAAAGCAATCTATAGATTCAATGTAGTTCCCACTAAAATAACAATGACATATTTCACAGACCTAGAACAAGCTCTCCAAAAATTCATCTGGAATTTTATAAAAAGAGCCTGGATAGTCACAGCATCCTGAGAAAGAACAACAAAGTTGGAGGGACCTATATTACAAAGCCACAGTTCTCAAAACTGCCTGGTACTGGCACAAGAATAGACATATAGAACAATGAAGCAGAATAGAGAACCCAGAAATAGATCCAAGCCATTAATGCTCAAATAATATTTGACAAAAGAGGCAAGAGCATACAAAGGAGTCAAGACAGTCTCTTCAATAAATGGTGCTGGGAAATTTGGTCAGATACATGCAAAACAATGAAACTAGACACCAACTTACCCCATACAGAAAAACAAACTCAAAATGTTGAAAGAACTTATATATAAGATGGGAAACCATAAAAATCTTAGAAGACTCCATAGGCAGCAAAATATCAGACATATGTTGTAGCAATATCTTTACCAATACAGCTCCTAGAGGAATGGAAACTACGGAAAAAATAAACAAATGGGACTATATCCAAATAAAAAGCTTCTGCACAGCAAAAGAAACCATCATTAAAACAAGAAAGCCCACTGCATGGATGAACGTATTTTCCAATACTATTTCACATAAGGGTTTAATCTCCAAAACTCATGGGGAACTCATACAACTTAACAAAAGGAAGATAAACAATTCAATCAAAAAATGGGCAAAGGACCTAAATAGGCACTTTTCGAAAAAGGACATACAGAAGGCCGAGAGACATGAAAACATGCTCAAAGTCACTAATCATTCGAGAGATGCAAATCAAAACAACAATGAGGTACCCTCTCACACCTGTCAGAATGGCTATCATCAACAAATCAACAAACGACAAGGGTTGGAGAGGATGCGGAGAAAAAGGAACCCTTGTGCACTGCTGGTGGGAAGGCAGAATGGTGTAGCTACTGTGGAAATCACTATGGAGTTTCCTCAAAAAGTTAAAAATAGAACTCCCATTTGACCCAGTGATCCCACTTCTAGAAATATATCCTAAGAAGCTAGAAACACCAATCAGAAAGGATATATGCACCCCTATGTTCATAGAAGCACAATTTACATAGCTAAGATTTGGAAACAGCCTAAATGCCCATAAGCAGATGAGTGGATTAAAAACCTGTGGTACATCTATACAGTGGAATACTACGCTGTGGTAAAAAAGAAGGAACTTTTAACCATTTGCAACAGCATGGATGGAACTGGAGAGCATTATGCTAAGTGAAATAAGCCAGTCGGAAAAAGATAAATATCACATGATCTCCCTCATATGTGGGATATAATGCTCAACATAATTTGATGAACAAGAATAGATCCAGAGACAAATGGCAGGGGGATGGTTAGAGAGCAACTTGTATGCACGCATATAAGCATAACCAATGGACACAGACACTGAGGTGGTGGGGGCTTGCCCGTGGTGGGAATGGCTGGGGGCGTTGATTGAGGAAAAAGGAGACATATGTAAAACTTTAGACAATAAATATACTGTGGTACATCTACACAATGGAAGGAACTCCTACTATTTGCAATAGCATGGATGGACCTGGAGAGCATTGTGCTAAGCAAAATAAGTCAGTCAGAGAAAGATAAGGACACATATGTAATACTTTAATCAATAAAGAAAAAAATCAAATCAATCAATAAATAAATGATATTGAAAAAGACACAACAAAATGAAAAAATATCCTGTGTTCATGGATTGGAAGAATCAACATAGTTAAAAATGGCCATATTACCCAAAGCAATATACAAATTAATGCAATCTCCATCAAAATCCCAATGTCAGTTTTTAAAGAAATAGAACAAGAAATCATCAGATTTCTATGAAACCACAGAAGTCCCTGAATAGCCAAAGCAATCCTGAGAAAAAAGAATGAAGCTAGAGGTGTCACACTACCTGACTTCACATTATACCACAGAGCTACGATAATCAAAACAGCATGATATTAGCAGAGAAACAGACACGCAGATCAATGGAACAGAATAGAGAGCCCAGCTGTAAAACCACATGTATAGGGACAATTAATTTTCCACAAAGGAGCCAGAAACACACAATGGTGTAAAGATAGTCGCTCCAATAAGAGGTGCTGAGAAAACTGGAAAGCCACATGTAAATGAATGAAACTGTATTACAGTTTGTCCCCATGTACAAAAATTAATTGAAAATGGATCAAAGCCTAAATATAAGGCCTGAAACAATAAGCTACATAGAAAAAAATCTAGGTACCAAACTGTGTACTTTGGCTGCAGAGAAGATTTTATGACCTTGACCCCAAAGGCAAGGGAAGTAAAGGCAAAAATAAATTAAAAGACCTATATCAAACTGAAAAGCTTCTGCACAGCAAAAGAAACTGGCAACAAAGAGATAGCCAACCAGATGAGAGATATTTGCAAACAGTAGCTCCGACAAAGGTTTAATTTCCAAAATATATAAAGAACTGATAAAACTCAACACCAAACAAACAACCCAATCAAAAAGTGGGCAGGAGACCTAAAAATACACCTTTCCCAAGAAGACATACGAACAGCTGATTGATATATGAAAAGGTGTTCAACCTCACTGGCCATTAGGAAAATGCAAATCAAAACTACAATGAGATACCACCTCACACCTGTTAGAGTGGTCATTATCAACAAGACAAGCAATAACAAGTGTGGGAGAGGTTGTGGAATGAAGGGAACTCTCATTCTCTGCTGGTGGGAATGTAGACTGGTACAATCACTGTGGAAAATAGTCTGTAGATTCCTCAAAAAATTGAGACTAGAGCTACCATATGACCCACCAATCCCTCTCCTGGGTATATGCCTGAAAACCTCAAAATCATGTATTTGCAGTCACTGCCACTACGCTTGCCTGCTCTGAGCCTGGCTTTTGGCTGAGCAGCACTCCCCCTGTAGGAGCGCACTGACCACCAGGGGAGCAACTCCTGCGTTGAGCATCTGCCCCCTGGTGACCAGTGCATGTCATAGCGAGCAGTCCTTCTGCTGTTTGGTCGATTTGCATATTAGCCTTTTATTATATAGGAGATATAAGCATAACCAATGGAAACAGACACTGGGGGGGGGGGCGGTGAGGGCATGAGTGAAGAGGGTGAAGGGGCAATGGGGGATAAGGACACATATGTAATACCTTAATCAATAAAGAAAAAAAAAAAGATATTGAAAAAGACACAACAAAATGAAAAAATATCCTGTGTTCATGGATTGGAAGAATCAACATAGTTAAAAATGGCCATATTACCCAAAGCAATATACAAATTAATGCAATCTCCATCAAAATCCCAATGTCAGTTTTTAAAGAAATAGAACAAGAAAGCATCAGAATTTACATATTATGCCTCCAGCATTTATTAAATTTTTACAAAAACTGTATGAATATAGGTAATCTTACACTATGCCAATAATACTGTAGGTTATTGGAACCTTACAGGAGAACAACTGGGTAGATTTAGGGAGCCTTTAATAACAGCACACATTTTGACCCATGAGTTCCACTTCTAGGAGCCTGCACCACTCCACCACCTCAAAATTAGAAAAGTGCACTATTAACACTGGTGTTTATCAGCAACTTTCTGCATATTTCAATTTAGAGCAGACAATGGGGGACAAGGTATATGTCACCAAACAAGATAGTATATGTCACCAAACAATGTGGCTAATATATAAGTAAAATTTTTAAAAAATAAATATTAAAATAAAGTGTTAGGGCTATTGGCGTCTCATATAAAAACATATTTCCTATTACCATAACCGAAGAAATGAAACAGTGGTGCAGACTCACAAATCTACATACACAACCATACTCTACCTTCCATCCAACTCTAGTTTTTCATCCACTCACAATCCCACCAGTCAGGCACGCTAGCACACACGTTCATATTGAAATATAAAAAGGAAAGCACATTAAAAAAATTCTCATATACACACCATCCCATGGTCACAGACACCATCTCAGTCACAGACAAATATCTAGCAAATACAGTAACATTACGCCACATGCTGTCTTTAATACCCCACACTCGTGGCCTCAGGGAGCCACCCTTAGGGGCATGGCCCTGCCTGGCATTCTCCTCCAACAGACACGGGTCTGCAGGCCTCTACCCCCACCCAGAACAGTCCCAGGCTCAGAGCTCGCAGCCTCCCGAGGACTCACCACCGAGACCGCAGACACAGACCCAATTCCACAACTCAATGCCGCCTAAGTGTCCCAGCGGATGCGGGCTGAGAAAGGGGCACATTAGGGCCAGCTCAGGCTGTGGGTGACTGCAGCACATGCCTCGGGCCCTTAGACAAAGGACAACACTTCCCAGCGCCCCATGTGGCTCACCCCAGCCAGACTGTTACAAATATTCTTTTTTTAAAAAATATATTTTATTGATTTTTTACAGAGAGGAAGGGAGAGGGATAGAGAGTTAGAAACATCGATGAGAGAGAGATATCGATCAGCTGCCTCCTGCACACTCCCTATTGGGGATGTGCCCACAACCAAGATACATGCCCTTGACTGGAATCGAACCTGGGACCCTTGAGTCCGCAGGCTGACGCTCTATCCACTGAGCCAAACTGGTCAGGGCTACAAATATTGTTAATACTAGGGGCCTGGTGCACAAAAATTTGTGCACTCGGGAGGTCCCTCAGCCTGGCCTGTGCCCTCACACAGTCTGGGACTCCTGTGGGGATGTCCATCTGCTGGCATGCCTGGCCAGCCTGGGTGAGGGGCTGATGGCTGTTTGCAGGCTGGCCAAGCCCCTCAGTGGGAACCCTGACCCCATGGGGGTGTGGCCGCTTGGGTGAGGGGCTGAGGGCCATTTGCAGGCTTTCAGGCTGCCCACAGTCCCTTCAGGTTTGGGGCCCCTACTGGGGTACCTGGCCAGCCTGGGTGAGGGGCTGATGGCTGTCTGCAGGCTGGCCAAGCCCCTAGTGGGGTCCCTCACCCCATTGGGGTGTGGCCAGCATGGGTGATGGGCTGAGGGGTGTTTTCAGGCTTTTAGGCTGCCCACAGCTCCCATTGACCCAATGTCCCAGCAAGGCTAGGTGGAAGCAGGTTTCTGGGGTTTGTTTATCTTCTATAATTGATACACTGTTCCTTTAAGCCGAGCCTAGGCAGGTAACAAAACCTCCTGTCTGCTTCAGCTCTGTGGCTTCTATAATAGAGACAATGTTGCAAATATGTTGTTGCCTGGAGCACAGAGGGGCCCAGGCAGCCCGCAAACAGTTTTACTCCTGCTGCAACGGAAGCTGCCTGTTTACTCAGCTCTATGAGTGCTGGCCTCCATCTTGGCTAGGTTAATTTGCATACAGCCGCTCTGATTGGCTGGTGGGCATGGCTTAGGCGTCCCAAAGAAATGGTCAACTTCAATATTACACTTTTATTAGGTAAGATTGTTAATAACCAACCGCGGCATGTATAGGTGCCCAGATCTGCAGAAGAGGCTCAGTGTAAGTTTGGCGAAGGTGGCTTCCCTTGACCCGGGTACTGGGAGCCTGTGGGAGTACAACTTGAGGCTGAGAAGATTCTGAAATCGCTGCAGCTTTCCTGGACCAGACTACATTTCCCAGAGGCCCTCGCAGCCAGAGTCAATATATGCAAAATGTCATTTCGACTGGATCTTCGACTCCTGGGGTTATGGTGTTTAGCCCAATAGGAAGCACTGTTTCGTTTTAGTTCCATCTGGGGTGGGCTCCACCCAGGACCAGACTTCCCTGGGATGAAGGTGGGGGGAAATCAAGCCCGTAGGCGGGATGAGACCAGCCAGTCAGAGCCCGGGGCTTCTGGCTGCAATCAGAAAAAGAGTTGCTTTGTGTAACTTGTGAGGTTCGCGGCCCAGGAGGAAAGACAGTCAGGAAGATTGAAGGAAGGGAATTTATTCTGCACTCTCTGAGCTAAGTCCAGAGGCCCAGATAGGGGCCTCTGGAGTCACTTGGAGAGGGAGTAGGGAGCTTTCTTATACAGCTGTTCAGTGAGGGAAGGGGAGCATTAGTTGTGGGCGTTCTCATTGCAGCCCCAGGGTCTTCAGGTTTCCTGAAAGGCTGTGGGAGTTCCCCCACAGGGGTCTTCACAGCTTCCAGTTGTTGCTGACCTGTTCGGACGTTTAGGGAAGGCCATATCTGTAACACCATCTGTCTCGCGGAAGCATGTAACAGCCTTGGACCCCTCCTCCGACCTAACATGACTGTGTGTTGAAAATGTTGGCAATGGTTTTGTGGAAGAGAGTTAATGGGGTCGAGAGATTTGAGGTCCAGTAACTTTTGGGGTCATGAGATTTATGACCATTTATGTGACCATGGTCCCCAGGTATCTTGTGACCCTTTTATTCTGATCCTGCAGTTTTGTGAGACAGTATGTTGCCAATTCTTTGGGTTTCTGCTTTTCTGACTGACACCCTTTTGCAATATTGAAAGTTATAAGGTTAAGTAAATAAACCAGAGTCATCAAAATATTAAATGGAAGCAATTATAATAGAGACTTGTGAGTCTATATTGATAAAATACCCATGCTTTTTTACTCATTCAATGTGAGTTTTATGGACAAAGGTGATACAGGTAATTTAGGAAGAAGGCCTTGTTGAAGAAAGTAAGACATTGCCCT
>PVJC01010364.1:32338-43947 GCA_004026665.1 Murina feae
GGGGGGGAATATCCTTTGGTAAGGATTAACAACAACAAAAAGACAGTGATTCATCAAATGAAAATTCATGTCTGTCAAGAATTTATAGTCTCACCAACAGGAGTGTAAAGTATACGTGGGATTCTAGAGGAGTATGTAACAAGGATCCAAAAGAATCTAGCAAACCAGACTATGTCTCGCCTGCCCTAATGACCTGATTCTTTTTCAGCATTTTATATGGTGGGTTACACTGTGACTTCAAAAGGATTAAAAAACAATTGACAGTGATGTTGAAGAGTCACTGGAATAATTTTGAAGTAGATACTAAAATGGAGAAAATCTTATATAATAAAAGCGTAATATTGAAATTGACCATCCCTTCAGGATGCCTAAGCCACACCCACCAGCCAATCAGAGCAGCTGTATGCAAATTAACCCAGCCAAGATGGAGGCCGGAACTCACAGAGCTGAGTAAACAGGCAGCGTCCGTTGCAGCAGGAGTGAAACTGTTTGCCAGGCCGGCTGGCCTTCTCCTGGCTCCAGGCAAGAACATATTTGCAACAAAGTATCAATCCTAGAAGCCTCAGGAGCTGAAACAAACAGCAGTCCTGGCTGTGAGCTTCGTTACCTGCCTAGGCTTGGCTTAAAGGAACAGTGTATCAATTACAGAAGATAAACAAACCCCAGGAACCTGCTTCCAGCCAGCCTTGCTGGGACATTGGGTAAATGGGAGCTGTGGGCAGCCTGAAAGCCTGAGAGCGCCCCTCAGCCCGTCACCCATGCTGGCCACACCCCAATGGGGTGAGGGACCCCACTGGGGGGCTTGGCCAGCCTGCAGACAGCCATCAGCCCCTCACCCAGGCTGACCAGGTTTCCCAGTAAGGACCCAAAACCTGAAGGGACTGTGGGCAGCCTGAAAGCCTGAAAACACCCCTCAGCCCATCACCTACGCTGGCCACACCCCAATGGGGTGGGGTACCCCACCGGGGGGGCTTGGCCATCCTGCAAATAGCCATCAGCCCCTCAGCCAGGCTGGCCAGGCACACCAGCAGGTGGACATCCCCAGAGGGGTCCCAGACTGCATGAGAGGGCACAGGCCAGGCTGAGGGACCTCCTGAGTGCACAAATTTTTGTGCACCAGGCCCCTAGTATATATAAAAACACTAGTCTATCCTTTCGTGTTATAATGTGTTGACAAAGAGGGACTACAGCATGCTAAATATTAGGAACTTGTAGTCTTTAAAGGTATCAGGTGCTTCTGGCTACACAAAGCTCAAAGGACTATGGTACCTCTAGGAGGCAGTAGAAAATAGTCTTCCTTTCACTAGATGATAACTGGCACTGTTTCAGTGTGAATCTGTGTCTAGGAAGGGACAAGAGACTCCCAGTAAAACCTATGTAGAGAGAACAGTTCTCCAAATACATTTTGCTTATTTGTCTCACATGTCTTTACCAACAGTAAATTTTTTTTCTGTCTACTATAAGAATTGTTTTTTTTCTAATTGTTTTGTTAATAGATGAGAAAAGAACAGAGCTGGTTGTTCTATGTTCCTCCAGCTTCCTAATTTCATTTTTTTATACTTTGTAAAATTGTCTTCTTTTATTTCTGTTAAGCTTTGCTTTATATATTTTTAAGCTGTCTTATTGGGTGATACATTTTTAGAGTTGAATAGCTTACTATTAGATAGATACAACAGGAAATTATGGAATTTACCATTTATTTAGAATACTGCTTTTATTTCTTAGTCTATTTTGAAGTACCCAGTACTATTGCTTTGCCATTCTTCTTTTGGCTAATGCCTGCTTTATCTCTTCTACCTTTTGATTTTAATATTTCTAAGTGTCTCTTATTAAACACATAATTTTTTAAAATAATGAAAACCTTCTTTAACTTGACGTATTTTGTGAATTTACATTTAATGTAGTTGGATTTTGGTCTTCCACCTTAGAATTTGTTGTCTTTTTGACCCAGCTTTTTTTAAAATTAATTTTACTTTTTATTTTGAGGTAATACTAGATTTGCAGTTGTAAGAACTAATTCAGAGATCCCATGTAACCTTTATCCATTTCTACCAATGGTAACGTTTTTCACAATAGCACAACTGGGTATCAACATTGACACCATCAACATTTAGAATATTTTTATTATTACAAGGATTCTTTATGCTGTCCTTTTATAGTTGCACCCACTAACCTCCTCACTCTCCCCCAAACACCCTCCATAAGGCCTAGCAACCCTAATCTGTCCTCCATCTCTATAATTTTATCTTTAAAGAATATTATATAAATCAAATCACACAGTATTTAATTTTGGTATTTGTTTTTTCACTCAGCATAATTCCCTGAAGATTCATATGTGTTGTTGCATGTGCAAGTAATTCATTCATTTTATTTCATGTGAATAAACCACAGTTTGTTTAGCCATTCACTTATTGAAAAACAGATGTGTAGGTTTTCAACTTTTGGCTATTACAGCTATATGCATTAATGTACAGTTTTTGTGGGAATGAAATTTAAATTTCTTTTGGATAAATACCTAGAAATTTTACAAGGAATTTGTCAATTTATAACACCCCCCCCCCCCGAAAAAATCTATCTTGTATTTTGATTGAATATATAGATCAATTTGGGGAGAACTGACATCTTTAAAATGGTGAACCTCAAAATCCATAAACATGTCTCCATTTATTTAGATCTTTAATTTCTCTCACCAATATTTTATAGTTTTTAATATACAGGTCATAAAATATTTTGCCAGATTTATCTTTGAGTAGTTCAGAGTTTAATGCTATTGTAAGTTTTATTTTTGAAAGCTTCAATTTCCAATTGTTTATTGCCAGTATATAAAAATATAACTGCCTTTTGTATATTTATCTTATAGCCTGTTACCTTGCCAAAAGATCATTGCTATATCTACTAGAGTTTTGGAAGTTCTGTTGAATAGTCTACATAGATGATCATGTCATTTGTGGGGGGAAAAGACAGTGGTAGCTATTCTTACCTATTGTTGCTAATCTGCAGGTACAGGATGGACCCTCAACCCAAAATTTGGTTGGAATGTTGAGACTCGTGACCACACACACACACACACACACACACACACACACACCAAGAGGATATGAAAATTTTAACTACTCACATAATGAATCTTTGTAGGAAAAGTGGTGCGGGTTTCCCAAGAAAGTCTGCAAATGATTAAGAACAAGGACAGGAAATTGACATGGAATTCTGATGGCAGGGACTTTCATGGTTTACATTTCCTCCTACTGCCAAAGGAAGGAGCACCTGTGATTTCCCAGATGTGGAGCACAAGAGGAAGAAGAAGAGTGAAGCTTAAAAGCCAGAAGCAGCTGCTCCTGCTGCACCTGGCACTGTCAATATGCTCCTTAAGCATGTGAACCTGGTTACCTCTTTCACAAAGTGGCAGCTGAGACCTGGAGCTTGTCAGGGCAGACAAAAAGCCCAAAGAAAGAGTCAATACTGAGAAAAACAATCATATTCATTTGAAGGTGGCAGGCAGGATGCTTCTGAAGTACAGTTTAAGATTAAGAAGCATACACCACTTAGTAAACTAATAAAAGCATATTGTGAACTGCAGGGTTTGTCAAGAAGACAGATCAGATTTTTATTTAATGGGTAGCTAATCAATGAAATAGACACACCTTCACAGTTGGAAATGGAGGATGAAGACACAATTGGTGTGTTCCAGCAGCAGAAGAGAGGTGTCTGCTAAAAATGAAACCTGCTGTTTACTCCAGAAGTGTGTTCCTCCAGACCAAGAAAACATTCTCATTTAGAAAACCACTATTTGGCCCAAGTCAATTAGACTCAGTGGATAGAGTGTCAGCCTGAAGCTAAAGCAGCAGTTGCCAACCTTTTAGACCTCACTAACCACCAGTGGTCCACGGACCACCAGTTGGTGACCGCTGCTCCAAAGGTTTCCTTAAACCAGTGGTCGCCAATCTTTCAGACCTCACGGACCACCAGTGGTCCATGGATCACCAGTTGGCAACCACTGGACTAAAGGGTCCCAGGTTTGATTCCTGTTAAGAGCACGTACCTTGGTTACAGGCTCCTCCCCAGCCTGGGTGCATGCAGGAGGCAACCAATCAATGTGTTTCTCTAACATTGATATTTCTGTCTTTCCCTGTCACTTCCACTCTCTCTAAAATCAATGGGAAAATATCCTC
Source organism: Murina feae (assembly GCA_004026665.1). Taxonomy (NCBI): domain Eukaryota; kingdom Metazoa; phylum Chordata; class Mammalia; order Chiroptera; family Vespertilionidae; genus Murina; species Murina feae. The sequence continues at coordinate 36,508 of PVJC01010364.1, forward strand.
AGGTGAGGATTGAAATAATTTATAATAATAAAAGCATAATATGCTAATTAGACTGGACAGCCGAACGACCTTCCAGATGTCCTTTCAGACAACCTTCCAGAGGAAGCCAATGTTTCGAGGGCCGAGTCCCTTGCACAAATTTAGTGCATCGGATCTCTAATAAAATAATTTAAACTAATAAAAGCATAATATTAAAATTAACCATCTCTTCGGGATGGGTAAACCACGCCCACCAGCCAATCAGAGCGACTGTATGCAAATTAACCCAGCCAACATGGAGGCTGCCACTCACGGACCTGAGTAAACGGCAGCTTCCATTGCAGCAGGAGTGAAACTGAAACTGTTTGTGGCTCCGCTTATCCTGGCTCAAGGCAAAACATACTTGCAATAAAGTATCAATCAGAATCCTCCGGAGCTGAAGGAAACAGTAGGCCTGGCCTGACTTCTAAGGGTAACAATGTCTCATTATAGAAGTGCGAGGTGAAGCAGCGGAGGTTTCGTTACTAGGCCTCAGCTTAAAGGAACAGCGCATCAATTATAGAAGATAAACAAACCCCAGAAACTTGCTTCCAGCCAGCCTTGCTGGGACATTGGGTCAATGGGAGCTGTGGGCAGTCTGAAAGCCTGAAAGCACCTCTCAACCCATCACCCATGCTGGCCACACCCCAATGGGGTGAGGGACATTACTGGGGGGCTTGGCTAGCCTGCAAACAGCCATCAACCCTTCACCCAGGCTGGCCAGGTACCGCAGTAGGGACCCAAAACCTGAAGGGGCTGTGGGCAGCCTGTAAACAGCCCTAAGCCCCTCACCCAGACTGGCCACACCCCAATGGGGTGAGGGACATTACTGGGGGGCTTGGCCAGTCTGCAAACAGCCATCAGCCCCTCACCCAGGCTGGTCAGGCATGCCAGCAGGTGGACATCCCCAGAGGGGTCCCAGACTGCAAGAGGGCACAGGCTGGGTTGAGGGACCTCCCAAGTGCACAAATTTTTGTGCACCAGGCCCCTAGTAATAATAATAATAATAATAAAAGAAAACCACCATTTGGTTCCACTACATCCTAATTACTACAGTATAGTTTTATATTCTACTAGAGGCCTGATGCACGAAATTCATGCAAGAGTAGGCCTTCCTTCTCCCAGCTGCCAGTACCGGCTTCCCTCTGACCACTGGGAGACACCTGGGACCCCGGCTTCCCTCGCAGCCCTGGCTTTGTCTGGAAGGTCGTCTGGAAGCATGTCTGGTCTAATTAGCATATTATGCTTTTATAATTATAGATAATTTTCCCCTTCACCATTTTATTGTACATAATGTAACTGGTGTATATACACAAGCATTTTGCATTAAAAAAAAACTTAGCCCTAACTGGTTTGGCTCAGAGGATAGAGCATTGGCCTGCGAACTGAAAGGTCCTGGGTTTGATTCCAGTCAAGGGCATGTACCTTGGTAGCAGGTACATCCCCAGTAGGAGGTGTGTAGGAAACAACTGATTGATGTTTCTCTCTCATTGATGTTGCTAACTATCCCTCTCCCTTCCTCTCTGTAAAAAATCAATAAAATATATTAACAAACACACACACACACACACACACACACACACACACACACACACACACAGACAGACACTAAATAGCCAAGGCTATGTTTGATCCACATCAAATGGAGATAAGATAGGGGAAAATAATAGTCCTGTGACAATACCCACTTTCTCCATCAGTGGCATGCACATTCAGCTCTTACCTTTATATTCCAGTAAGTTATTTTGCTCTCAATATTTAAGGAAAAAGAACAACAAAATCACTTGCATACAGTATTTAATTGGAGAGTTTTAATGCTTTTCATTCATTATTATTAAGCCAAGAACAATTTTTAACTTATATATACATAGCTGCTACATGTATGGGCAGTCTGTCTTTAAGTAGGTGTTGGATGCAAGTTTCTCAGCCAGGGACTTGACCCTTCTGAGTACAGGGAATTGGAAGAATACATGAGTGACAGTAAGTACATGGGACATGATTTATTACAAACAAAGCAGCCAAAAACTGGCTGATCAGTGGCACTTACATACATGCTCAAACAAAAGGGGCCTCAAGTCAGTTAGTGACATTGTGCTACATTAACATAAGCTAGTTATATAAGGGTGCACTTGCACAGTATATATAGTGCTACTGCTGAGTCATTGCCCTCACCCTTGCGTAGGGAAAGGGAAGCTTTAACATAGTAATGCTGCTGTGTCAGTGCCTGCATGCATCCATTTGCTGAGTGGGCCTTTAACCTCCTGTGTACTCTGGTCAGAACCCCTATACTCTACCCCTTATGCCAGCTGGTTTCTACAGGGTACTTTGGTCCATACGCCAGCTCCTTGAACACGGAGGCCACAGAGCAATACAAACTACAACTTGTTATGAAAAGTACTCCTGCCCCAATAGCAAAACTCAAAAATGCCCAGAATCATGCTCCTGACAGTCCATCCCACCAGTCATGGGAAAAGGCTTACATGGCCTTCACTTCCTTATCTCTTGCAGGGCATTGGTTACATTTTTTTTATTATTAGGCACATGTGTACAACATTTTACATGTAGGATGGCACAAGTGCCCCCTTGTGCAGCAGTTAACAAACCAAGTGCCATCCTATTCTGCAGTACCACTTTGCATATCTGCATAGTTTCATCCATCATTAAGGTAATGGCTTGCTGGGTCTGATTCAAGGCTTTAACTGTATGCTCTGCTAAGGCTGTAACTTCTAACTACCTTAATTACTCCAGGAAGAAATACATCTAAGGGCTAGAACCACTAGAGAGTTCATTTAACTTGATGCCACCAGTAGTATACTGAGTCCCAGTTAAGGGGACTCTCTTCTAAAGTCTTAAGGGATATCACCCAGAGATGTACATCATCCCAACAAATTTGCAGGGAGGTAGGGCCAACCATACTTTCACATACCTATAAGTATCCTGGGATCATCATGTCTACAGGTTTTGTGTCAGTATAATGCTTTCTATTCCATCACTTCTGGACTTCAACATTAGTAGTGATGTTACAGCACAACTCTGGAGGTAGCCAGCTGACAATGCTATTCTTATCCTGTCTCTGCTGCTCCACACGCATCTGTGGGTTCTCTTTATTCTACATGTTCCCTTAACAATCGCCTCCATCCTTTCCAAACTGCAAAACTGATAAAGGAGAGAGTATTGCCATGGTCCCGCCAGATCAGAGTCTCAATGGCTTGGTGCATAGGGTCCCATGAGATGTTACTGAAGTCTTGAGCAGCTAACTATGTCCAGTTGGCAGCAGTGGCCAGATGGATGTGCCATGGAAATATGCCAGCCCCTCAGGGGAATTTCTGTGCATACCCAACAATGGGATATGTTGTTCACTCAAGCATAGGTATATGCCCATGATACTACACTGTTAGCCAAACTCACCATGAGACAAAAGAGAAACTAAGACATCATAGTGAGATCATGACCTTGCAGCAAAATACAAGCAACTGTGTCTCCTCTACACAGCACTGTGGCTGGAATCAGAGGATGACCTGGCCAGCGATACCAAATGGGATCTCCCTCCTTCAAAGGGCCCGGTTTCACAGGGGAAGCTATGGAAACTCTGGGCACTGGCAGAGGACAGTAGTGTAAATCCCCTTTACAGTTCCCTCTCCGTGTTTTCCGGCTTCGACTTGCAATTACTAGCCAGGGCTGGATCAAGAGATGCAATTGTGACTTGTAGTCATATCCGCTTCCTCAAGGGGATAGGAGGCCTATCCAGGGCTCTTCCCCAGTCTATGGCCAGGTCCACACTGTCTCTTCCCCATCTGCCAAGGGGGCAGGTGTAGGCAGCAGCAAAGTTCCAGATAGGTGTACCTTAGGTTGCAACAGTTCATCTGGTGTGTTCACCTGCACATGCAGTGTCTGAGGATACCTCCACATCATTAAATCTAAAGTGGAGGCATCTGTCTTCCTAGGATGCTTATTCAGCAATCTGATGGCCTTATCCAATCCCAATCATATAGCTCAACCTTTTAGGCTAGGTTGATCCATCCCTAGGCAGAGCTTGTCTTTCAACTGGCCATTATATCATTCAATCATCCCAGCAGCTTGGGAACAATATGAAAAGTGAAATTGCCAAGCTATGTACCTCCTTCCCTGTGAAATGAGCTTGGTGGCTCTATGGGAAACTAGGGCACATGGGACCATGGACAATGATGCAAGTGGCTAAACACTGGGGCCTAGCCCTGTCCACAATCTAAGGGAACCAAGATGGAGATTTACAATCCCAGCCTCCCCCTCGAGAGGAGAGCTATCCTGGTAAAACTCCAACTGGCCCTGAGCCCTCTGTGCCACCAGGAATCAGCTGTTCTAGGTTGTGAAAGAAGTTAGATTGTCTCCTGTCTCATAGGTAGGGGAAGTCAGGACAAAGGATCCCATTTCTCTGTCTGCCCTTGTTCTCTTTTAGGCTTCTCTACTTTTATAGTGAGAAGGATGACTGGCCCCTTCCTCCAACAGAGAGCATAGTTAATCTCCTCTTGAGTGACTGGACTTTTATTATTATCATCATATTATAATTATTACTGAAAAACTTTATTATAAATGCTTCATTTTAGTTACATCTATTTATTATAGCTTAACAATTTTGAGATTTTTAAAGCCAGTTATTATCTAAAGCATTTTCTTGACCCATTTTGTAACAGGCATAACTCAAAGTGAAAGTATCACTTTATTTTATTTTTCTTTATAAAAAAACAGGAGTGCCTCTGTTTCACAGCTAGAGGGTACTTCTGTACCTCCCAGTGTTAAGGGGAAAAACAGAACATTGCGGACTAGTTATAGTTATGGGAAACATTAATTATGCTGTTAACCATGATTGCCCTTTCTGTTCAAAGAAGAGACATACTAATCTGGCTGGGAGTCGTATGCCCCTGGGACCTGGGAGTCACCCTTAGAATTCAGTCTATCATCATCAAGAACTGCCCATAATCATGGAAGTATTAACCTTGTTGTTCAACCCAGATATGCATAGCTTCAAATCATTCCCCCTTCTTTTCCTGAGAATAGTATTCCCAAGATAGACATTAATTCGGGTCAATGTATATACTTGTGGACCCAAAAAATGGGTCTAGCTGGTCAGCTAAGCAACGTGGGTTCCTTATGTAATTCTTGTCCCTATATTCATAAACCAGAGAAGAACAAACTAAAGTCCTTAAAATATAAAAAGCCAAAACTACATTATAGACACATAGACAGAAATCTCACTAGCTAAGAGTTTCTGGTGGCCAATATTCTGAGAAGGAGAGCAGGAAGAGTCCCCAAGATAAAAAAAAAAAATTCTTGGCAGCTGCTGGGAGTTTCCTGCAGTCTCTGTCACATGTTCAGCCTCACCACACATAACTGGGTTTCCCCATGTGGGACTTGCCCCATCTTTAAACAAATTAAAAAAACAATCAAGAGACACAACATGTCAAACACTCTTATACAGGTGCACACAACACACTAAAAGCTTACACCACAGAACAATGTCTTTGGTTCTTGGTTCTGGAACTGCCCTTCCCCAGAATCTCATCATTCTCCCCAATGGACTATTTTGGGAGAATGTATTTCCCATGCCTGGAATTTCTGTTTCCCATCCTCAACCATAAGCTGGGGTCCCCTGATATCGAGGAGAGACACCAGCATTGAAGGCCCTTCTTAAAATTCTTTAACAGAAAACCAAGATGACGGCATAAGTGAACAACTGAAATTGCTGCCTCCCACAACCAATTCAAAAATACAACTAAAAGAAAAAGCGGACATCACCCAGAACCACAGGAAGGCTGGCTGAGTGGAAATTCTACAATTAGAAAGAGACTGAGACTCAGACGAGGTGTGGAAGTAAACTGCAGAGGTATGGAGGTGCACGTGAAAGGGGCTCGCAGAAAGGGCTGGCAGCTGAGGACATGGTTGTCTCTTTTAATACCGGAGGGAGGCACAAGCTCCTGACAGCTTTGAACTCCAGTTCTGGGCGAATTTCTGGGGACCCAGACTCATACGGGGAGAAGCTGGACTGTCTGGCACTGTATAGCACTGTCTGGCACTGGGAGGATCTCCAGAGCAGCTTTCTCTCAGCAGTGCTGAGAATCACTGAGACCCGGTGCCTCTTAGAGCAGGGCTGAGAGTCAGCCATAGCTGTTTGCTCTGCCTTGTTGATTCCCTGAGACTCCATCCCACCCAAGCAGTGCACAGAGGATTTTGCATATAAAAGGCTGTGAAACCTCAGGCAGAAGCTAAAATAGCATCTCCTTAGAAACCCAAGAGCCAGTGTACCGAGTGGTCAGAGCGGGACCACCGAGACTACAACTCCTCAGGTCCATAAGGGACACACTCAGGGGGTAGACTCAGTCAGCATTAAAGACCCACTGAAGCAAGTCTTGCCCCATAAGGGTGTCTCCAGCACAGAAGTTCTTCCACGATAGACACAGCTGATTCTCACAGTGGTCTGGAGGTCAATTCCTTTCAGTGATACCAACAACAATCAAGGCTTAGATACAACAAGACTGTGCACAAAGCCAAAAAGCGGTGCAACAAGAGTGTCCACCTCAGGTAATTAGGAAGGCTGAGCCACTCGGCCCTATAGGACATCTAGCACAGAAAGCCATTCTATCAATGCAAGCAAGCAGCCAAAATGCAGAGACAAAGAAACAGATCACAAATGACAGAAATGGAGGAAAGCAAATGACTGGATATAGAGTTCAAAACCACGGTTAAAAGGTGTTTCAAGAATTTTCTAGAAACCGATGGCGGCATAGGGTAGACACCGTAAATGCAGCCATGAACAACTATTTCAGAAAAACCACGAAAAGAACACACGGACACCACTCGCACCCACAGGAAGGCTGGCTGAGTGAAAATCCTACAACTAGAGAAGAGTCTGAGATTCAGAGGAGCAGCAGAAGCAAAGTACAGAGGGACGGAGGCATGCGCACGGGGCTCGGGAAAGGGCTGATGCTGGGGGATGCGGTTCTTTTCCAAAACGGAGAGAGCCACAAGTCCCCAGCGGTTCTGAACTCCAGTTCCAAGTGAGTTCCTGAGGACCCAGACACCCGGAGAAGGGGTACTGACTGGCACCGGGAGGAAACCCAAAGCGAGTTTCTCTCAGCGTTGCTTGCAGCAATTACCGTGGGACACAGAGACCTGGTGTCTCTCAGCGCAGGGTTGAAAAGCGCCATAGCTATTTGCTCTGCCCCGCCCTGCAAACTCCCTGAGGCCCTGCCCCTCCCAAGCTGCGTCAGAGCTAGGGCAGAGGCTTAATCAATGCCTCCTTAAAGATACAGGAGCCAGCCTCACCCAGTGGCCAGAGTGGGACTAACCTAAACAAAACAGATCCACAAGGAACACACTCGGGGCAGATGCAGTGAGCATAAAAGCTCCACTGAAACAACTCTTGCCCCATAAGGGTGTCTCCAGCAC
>PVJC01010365.1:0-43838 GCA_004026665.1 Murina feae
TGCATTGTTCAGTTTTTATGGCCTGACTCACCTTGTAAAACCAGTTTCCTCCTCATCAGCATCTCAGAATGTGAACTTATTTAGAAATAGAGATTTTAGAGAGTTAAGGTCATTAGGGTGGGCCCTGATCTAATACGATAGATATCCTAGATTTGAAAGCAGGGACAAACATGCTCAGAGGGAAGGCTGAAAAGATGCAGGGATGTTGCCACATGAAGATGGAGGCAGAGATTAGAATTATGTTGCTACAAATCAAGGAATGTCTGGGCCTTCCAGAGCTGGGGAAGGCAAGAAAGGAGTCTTCCTCTCCGGGTTTCAGAAGAAGCATGGCCAAACCAACACCTTGATTTTGGACTTCTTGCCTATGGAACCCTGAGAGAATACATGTTTGTTGTTGTAAGGCACCCAGTTTGAGGTATTTGTTAGGGCAGCCTTAGGAAACTAAGCTCAGGGGAGAAGATAGTTAATCTGCTAAGACTTCCCAGGTACTAGGCACTGGGATAAGGGCATTCATAATCAGTGCTTCTTTTCATCCTCCTGGGAGGTAGGCATTGTTATGGTAACTGAGGTTAAGGAATTGCTCAAGGACATTTAATTAGTAGGCAGCAGAGCCCGGGGTTTCAAACCAGAGCCAGCTCCTCTCACCACAACACAGCTCTCAATCCCCTGGGTGGTGGTAATAGAATTGATGGTGAACCTGGGAAGTTTTCAATTTGAGGTCACCATGGGAATTTGGTCTGAGACTTTACTTCATAATAATTACAGTGCTCACTAGCCTCTCCTTTGCGCATCTGAAATTGTCATCCTCTGCTCTGTTACACAGATCGAAAAATCTCTATTCTGCCTCATCACAATTTTCCACATCTACCGTATTTTCATCCACCTCTCTGGGTTTTAGTACGTCCTGACTCAGTTTCTAGCCTGGGGCAGGACACATATATATTTCAGGAAATGTCTAGGAAAAGAAAGTTTTGATTTGAGAAACACAGTGATGAACTAGGATTATCATGGGTCTAGTAGCTTTGATATTCCTTGTACAAACACCTAAACAAATGTTCAGGGGTCCTGTTATAGGAAAGGCTAACCTCGAATGGAAGGACATAAGGGGCATCAGCCTCATTATCTTAATAAAAAATAACTTGTTTACTGCATTGAGCCTTGTTCCTTTCTGGAAATCGTTCGAAGCAAGTTAAACAGGCGTGGCATTCATTTGTGTATGTATTGCAATTATTGAATAGGCTTTAAATTCCACAAATAGTTGAAAGTCAACTAAAGAAAGTAGATACACAATAAACTAATGCTATATGAATTTTAAAAATAATAAAAACAATAAGAACAATGAAAAATTATTTTAGTAGATATCAGGATAGGAAGAAAATACAAAAGCTCACATGCTACTCATGGATCTGATCAGAAGAGAGAAACCACAGTCATTTGAATATTGGAAGGGTTACTATAAAGAATTATTAAAGATAACAGGGGGTTGAAACAATAAAGGGTTGCTTGGGAAGGAGTAACGAAAACTCTACAGAATATCAGAATAGCTGAGGAAACAAGGGAGCAGGCACTACAGTGAAGGCTGAGCTGGAGCAGGAAGGACCCCCCTCCCCTCTACCCCAGAGCTGCGATCCAGACCTCTTTGGGGAGGGTGCAGCTGACTGGATAGCAGAGAAATTGCTGAAATGCTGTGCTGTGAGAATTATCCAGAGATGCTTTGTGAAAATTAAAAATGTTTAGAACATATTCCTTTCGTAGAGAGCACGATTAAGCTCACAATATGAAATGGAGCCTCTGGTCACTAGCCAGAGGTTAGGAGCAGTGCCTCTGCAGCCAGCTTGCCTGTACTTGAACCTGGGTCTGTTCCTTCTTGCTGTGTGACCCTGGCTGAGGGACACAGTCTGCCCATCTGTAAAGTGGGGATAACGTCATTTACTTGATGCAGTTGCCATAAGGATTTGTGAACACTTGGGGTGTACCTAATACTTAATCAGCACTAGCCAGATAAATATCAGACCAATGTTCCCAGATTAAGAGAGCTGTTGAGGTTTTTAACTCCTCCTGCCAGCATGCATGCTGGGGAAGAATCAACTGCTGACTTCTTCCTCCCTGGCTTCTCTCAAGACGATGTCCTACTTGAGAAAAGGTACAAATGTCAGCATGTGGAGCGGGGCCATGCTAATAAGCAAGGGCATCTGTAGTCACTTAGATAGATACACACTCTGTGGAGTAAATATAAAGTCACATATCTCCATTGACTTGCCTGTAGTGTGCAAAGCCTTAGGTGAGATTCTATGTGAATTCCAAGAAGTCTAACAAAGCATCTAGGCCATCAAGGACTTTAGTGGTTAACTGGGGAGAGAATGATATCATTGTAACAAACCCAGGTATTAATAACTGGGAAAGAGTAAAGGGAAGGTCAAATTTTATAGACATTCATTTGCACACCTTTCCTAGGAAGCCGGAGTTTAACACTTCCTTCCCAGGAAGCCACTGGACTGGACAGAGGGAGAATAGACGTATGTCCAGTAAGATCTGGGTGAAATGGGGAGGGCACTTGTCTGTTGGTCACACCTGGGAACAGGTCATTGGCCAGAGTTGGTGTGGCCACTACACGGGCAGGAAGATTTGAGATACTTAAGTTCCTAAACAAAAGAGTTCTCTCTCTTGTTTCTTACACTCGTGGCTGTGGGACTCATGCTCCTGCATCTCTGCCCACATGGTTCAAAGCCATGTGGGCCTCACACAGTGGACTGATGGACAGCAACTAACCTAGGGCCATACTGGACCCAGCTCACCATGGAACAGAAATTCTGGACACTGGTTTTGCTTCTAGTTCTACTGAATTCCCGGCTGCACACTTTCCAGGATGGATTAAAAGACACGGGACTTTTCAAGATATCAGTGGGGAAAGGGATCCCCAACTTCCACTGGTGGATACTCCGCTTTCACCACAATAAGACGTATTTATGCATAAATAAATAAATAAATAAATAAATAAATAAATAACAAAAGACACAAATAAGAGTTTGAGGCAATGATAGAAGGTATGTCATGTGGTACATGATCATCTGATAAATGGATTATGAAGACAATGGCTACCACTGTAGATTGAGGCAGAGAACAATTTTTTCCCATTGGGGTTATGTAGGGCAATAAATGTGGGATCAGAGCCGTGTGTTTAAGGAAGTAGGATTTGTGTAGGCAGAGTGCATGGCGAATGGCACTGCAGGAATGTGATATAAGCAACAATGCCCAATGTGAAAGCATATGGTGGATTTTGGAATGGGAAGCAGGATTCAACCAGTGTGGTTGCAGTAATGTAGAGAGTTTTGGAAGTGAAGTGGAAAAATGCTGAAAAGGCAGATTGGGTCCTGTTATGAAAAACTGAATGGTACAGTTTGCTCTTTTTCTTGAAGGCAGGGAGGTTTGTTTGTTACCATTGGGGATATTTGAGTCTACATATTTGGCCTTTCTTATTCTCTTAACAAAGATAAAACCTCATTTCTAGGCAGCACAGCTTTATCTGAAGCATTGCTTTGGGCAATAGAAGCGGTAGAGCATTTTGGTGACAGCAGTGTCCCCCAGGAGTTGTGCTCCATTTTTTTTGGCTGCCCAATATTTGTAAGTAGAACCTATGTGCTCATGATTGGAGAAATCCTCAACTAAGAACTACCAATTAGGTACCCAGCATCCCTCCAGTTAGGACACAGGTGTGTGACTTAGACTCTAACAACTTTGAACTAGAGGCTGGTGAAGCCAACCATGGTGTTGATAGAGTAAAATCAAACCGACTCTCCGAAGTTCTCTGTTGCTCAACCACCCCCTTTTTGAATCAGCCAATAGGGATGCAGAGGAAATGACCCAAGTCGAATTGCATCCCGCCCCCTTTGTGCAACCCTTCCCTTGACCAATCACACATCACCCCACCCACCAACTTCCAGACCTCCCTATAAAACCTTTGTTCTCCTGGAACTTGTTGTCTCTCTCCCCCACTCTGCCGCTGCGTCAGTGAGGGCGTGTGGGACCGAGCCTCGAGTTAACTCGAATAAAGGTTCTCATGTTTTCCATCGGAGTCCAGCTCACTCCTGGTCTTTGGGGATCACGATATCTGGGCATTACATTGGATATTTAGGCACGACTGTGTGAGCTCCATTTGGACTGGTTTAGTGGTAAAAGCACCCAGTTCTGGAGACCATGTGGGAGAGGGCTGGGGTATGCTCTCATTGGCAGCATTTGGTGTGTGGGCCTAGCTCTCTGTAACCACTGGACCAATTAAGTACGATTTGGGGAATTTTCTTGGCTTCTTAGCTCCCAAACTTACAGATGGCTTATCTAAAGATCACGTGCACTAATCTCCTTTAATAATACTTTATTCTGCCTAAGCTATTGGGAAATGGTTTTGAATTACTTAAAAGTAAACTAACACAGCAAGGTGCTCAGGAGTTAGAAGGGGAATAGGTACTCTAAGTATCTTGTCATCAACGTAGGGAACACCCACACTTTTTTAACACCCCATGCCCTCCCTGTCCCCCTTTCCCTGACCTTCTGAACAATTTATAGATCTAGGTGCCTTGACAAATAAGTCCACTTCGGTGTTTCTAGATCTTTTGGTGCCTTGAATCAGCTGTCTTGCCACCTTTATAGCATGAGTGATCAGTGTCTCCACATTAATGTGTCATATTATTGGACACACTTGATGCACTGTATTGAACACATAGTGTGTGGAACTCAGGGCTCTTGATGATTTAGAACTTCTAGTGGTAAAAGTAATTCAGGGAGCAGGCAGATGTGCAGGAAGGAAGATCGAAATGGCATCTGCAGTCATTCAGTGCCTGAAGTAGAGTGGAAAGTGAGAAGGGTCTCATGATTAAGGGTCTCATGTTGGGTTCTGGCCATGTGACTCAATTGGTTGGAGTGTTGGCCTTTGCACTGGGGTTGCTGGTTTGATCCCTGGTCTGGGTGCTTATGAGGGGGCGGCAGCCAATTGATCGATTGATGTTTCTCTATCACATTTCTCTCTCTCTCTCTCTCTCTCTCTCTCTCTCTCTCTCTCTCTCTCTCTCTCTCTCTCTTTCTCACCAATAAACATATCCTCAGGAGGGGGTTAAAAAAAAAAAAAGGATCTTATGTGAAGTGGAAGCATGAGCAAAAGGAGATGAGAAGGAATTTGGTACCAAAGGCAGGCCCCGGTGTGCCTCGGCCCTGCTCTTTCCCGTATCCTCTTATCCTCTTTGTTGTGAGCACAGAACCCACACCCCCAGCAAGGACTCAGCTTCTCACTCTGGTTTTCTTTGTCACTCCACTGTCCTGGCAGAAGTCTTTGAGGGAAAGAAATGCTGTCTAGCAGCTTTTATAAAAAACAAGTCGACTGTTATTTTTAAACAGAGAAATCTCAGTCAAGAGAGCCAGAGGTCAGGGCTATCAGCTGGGGTCTAAGAAGCTACACATTCTGGGCTTTATGGCTTTTTGTGGGAATGGCTTCTCTGAGAGGGAGCTCCTTAGTGGAATCTGAGAAATTGCCCTAAGCCAGCTTTGACTCAGAGAGGAAGACAATTAGAGAAAGCCCTCTAACCAGCCCACCAGCCAAATGACCGTGGGAGAAGTTGACAGCCTACTGCCTTCATTAAGGATCTGGAGGCAGAGAGGTGGACATGAGGCTTAAGAACACATGGTCACATGGAGAACCATCCTTATTTAGTTCTTTTTCCCTATTAGGTATATCTTCTCAATGATCTAATTTTTTATTGTGGTAAAATATGCATAAGATACAATTTACCATTTTAACCATTTTTAGGTATACATTTTGGTAGGGAGTGGGATATATTAGAAGCAGAAATCCCAGCTGGGATCCTCCTTGTTGCAGTTGACTGGAGCAGTGGGGTGGGCAGTAGGGGCTGGAGGAGAGTGGAAGTGGAATCACTAAGGAAGGCAGCAATATGAAAAATCACTGTAATCATGAGAGATGATGCTCATGTAGTATTCATTACGTGCCAGACACCATTCTACTTTCCATATAACTCAATGAATCTCAACAACAGGGAGGGGGACTAGCCTCCCTTTCCAGATGAGGAGGATGAGGCATAGAGTGAATGACCAAGCAGCTTGTCAAGGTTGCCATGGGAGTAAGAGTCAAAGTTTGGACTTAGGCTGGCTCCAGAGAGTGGGCTCTTCCCTGCACGTCTCCCCTGAAGCTCTAGAACCATGTGGCAGGACTGGTAACTGTTTGGATGTGGGCATTAGAAAAAAGGAATGGTCAGAGTTCCTCTTAGAAACTGGCCCACTGATCTCCTCATTTAACCTAAAATGCAGATATAGTAACAACATGACTAATTTACTGCAATGTAAAAGAGAACATTCAATATTTGTTGAAATCCAGCATCATTTATTTTAGCAGATGCTATCAATGACATGTGTTATTTATCTATTGCACTACCATATACAGGGAAATGATGGCCATTTCTGCATTTAACTGTCATGCAATTTTCAATGCCCCCATCCCATACAGCTCATAACTGACTCAATCTCCCCCCCTCCCCGAATTGTAATGAAATGTCTTCACTAAATGGGTGTCATCTTTTCCTGCAATTAAAAACAATAGATGTATATGAGTCAAAACAGCTCATTCTTATTCTTTTCCAGTTCTCATCTCTCTGAGCTGCGGAATAAAATATCGAAAATGATGAGAGATGGTTCAAATAGGTGTCTGTAGATTGATTTCTGTGTCCTATTTCTAAAGCAAGCTAGAAAGTGTTCCTATTAAAGTAGATTTTCCTTTTCAGAAACAAGCTTCTTAGAAGATTGTAAGCTATTGACATACAATTACTTAAAGTGTAAAATTATTTTAAAAGTAAAAGAAAATAGTTCCAATTTATAAATCTCCTAAGCGATTCCTTTAAAGTCTTATTCATTTTGCCTGGAAGTACTTAGCAAACCATGAATGAAATAAAAAGAAATATCCTAAATGTAAGACGGATTCAGAACAACAGCTATTGATCTGGGATGTGTGCTATATTGATTCAGTACAGAACATAAACTATGTGTTTTCTTTATTTACAATCACATAAGTCTGATTGCTTTAGAAGCTAAAGGTAATTTCAAACTCTTGTAGAAAACCTGGGGGAAAAGTTTCATTTTAAAAGTCACGGTCTGCGTGCCTTGTGGAAACAGTCCCAGCCGGGTATGAAGGTGTCTCCACAGTTCTTACCTTTATCATTTCTGGCCTTTTTCACACTCAGACCTCATCTATGGCTATTGCTGTTCAGCGAGTGAGGGCCTGTAGTGTCAGTGTGCTTGGCAATGACACACAGAGCCTTCTCTGAGAAGGCAGGGACGTGTAGCTGGCTTGCCAGGGGGACTGGCTCTCTGCTCCAGCTTCCCTCACTTAGTGTTATGCTCAGGATGTTATCAGGGAAACCACTAGCCCACGCACTTGAAATGAAGGTTTCGTTGACTTCTTTCTCTAATCTGTCCGTTTGGCTCTGAGTTGGGTGAGTTATGATTGAGAGTGGTTGGTTCTCTGTTGTGCAGAACAGGTGCTGCTCCTGTTCGAAAAAAGGTGCTCTTCCTAAAGCAAATGCCCCTTTCTGCCCCTCAGTGCTCTGGGAGAGAGGACATCGTAAAGTCTTACCTGGTGCTACCAGAGAAAACCACTTCTCAAAGACTCTGCTTTCCATGTTTACTGAGTCCTCTGCTGCAGCTCTTTGTGAAATCTCTGTGGATAATTTTAGCGAAGTGTTCTGGATGCTTTTACAGGACAGAGTCTCAAGGCTTTTTTCTTCTCCCCCACCACTCCTCTTCTTCCTCCTTTATCTTTCTCCTCCTTTTTCTTCTTCATCTTCATTGTAGAGCTAAAACATTCATTAAGAACCGAATCCTGGGTAATAGGGTTAATGCTGAACAATCTAAAGTCCTTTGTCTATGATTATAACCTACAGTAGACACTGTAAGCTCTGGCCTGGGCACAAACTTATAGAAATTACAGAAAGTTGAAACCAACTTGAGATCAGCCAGTATGGGGACCTACATATGAAAAATAGGCCCATGACTGGCATATCTGGAGGAGATATGTAGGTGTGAGATGGAACAGGAGGCAGATTGACTTTCTCTCAGTATTCCAGAGGACAGTGATAGTAAAGCTTACCTTTGCTGAGTCCCGGTGGTCAAGGAGAGTGGTGGGGGTGGGTGTACTGGGTTCCCTATGTGCTCAGCTTTAAGGAGAGGGGGAATGAGTTGATAGGAGTGCTTTGATCAGCTGTACCTGAGATGGGTGGAAGGAGCAGCACCATGGAAAGATCCCAGGTTTGAGACTCAGGCCTGGACTTCAACTGTTACCAGTTCAAGCCCAGATGACATCTGGAACAACAGAAATTCTTAACCTCAGTTTATTCATCTATAAAACAGGAAGAATGACATCTATTTTGCCTGATGTATCTGAGATCTGTGGCATGTACCACAAAAAATGATTCCTGTTATCTGAGCACACAACACAGTAGGTAACAACATCTGGAGAACCCACATGAAAAATTCTGGAGGCTGGGATTTCAGCATTTCCTAAGGATGGCATGGCCCGGGTTAAAATATAGGGTTTTTCTTTCTTTCTTTTTTTTTTTTTAAATTTTGTTTTATTGCTTAAAGTATTACAAAGAGTGTTAAATAAGTCTCCATTTTCCCCCTTGACCTTCCCCCCTCCTCCCGTACCCTCCAGTGTCTTGTGTGCATTGATTATGCTCATATGCATGCATACAAGTCCTTCACTTGATCTCTTAACTCCCCCCCAACCCTCCCGAGCCTTTCAGCTATAGTTTGACAGTCTGTTCAATGCTGTTCTGCCTCTGTATCTGTTTATGTTCATCAATTTATAAGGGTCTTTATTATCCATAAATAAGTGAGGACATGTGGTATTTTTCTTTCATTGACTGGCTTATTTCACTTAGCATAATGCTCTCCAGTTCCATCCATGCTGCTGCAAATGGTAAGAATTCCTTCTTTTTTACAGCAGCATAGTATTCCATTGTGTAGATGTACCACAGTTTTCTAATCCATAGATCCACATTCCAAAGAAGATGAAATTGTGCTTTTTATTTTTAAACTTTCAAAACCTTGTTTTAAAATGAGTTAATGAGACGGTTTCTGTCACAGGCAGAAAAACCCATCTTGTTTCACACCAGCTTTTGAACAATGCCTATGGAGGACAGAGCCCTCTGCAGCTGTGGGTTAGCTTAAAGCCCTAGACACTCTATCTCTGCCTATCTTCTGCTCTGCTGGACCACAGCTTCCCTTTATAAGTTTCCACATCTTCCCACTGTAGCTGCAGGCTGCCCTGGCTGCAAGAGAGAGGCCTGGACCCACAGGGCTCTTTCTGTGTGCCCAGGGAGGAGCTGAGTTCTGTTCTGGCCCAGGGCATTCAGAGCTGGCATATTGTGATTGGGGCCTGCTCCGAAGCAGGTTACCAGGTGCCTTGTGCAGAGTGTGGGCAGAACAGATGAAAGCTGTACGATCTCTGATTCAGAAAACCCATGGGCTAGATGTTCTCAAACTCAAACTCTAAGATCCAATTCTCTTCCTGTCTCTTCTCATTCCTGTGCACAAGGAGACAGCGAGGAGTGGTAGATGGAGAGTCATCAGGAGACCTAATGCTGGTCCTGGCTCTCGCCCTGTGAAATCTTGTGCTCCTACTAAGCAGTTTTTTGTTGTGTGTTGTTTTTTTTTTAATCAGTAAATGATGAAAGTGGACAGAGGTCCCTCTACATTGAAATGCCTGGACCTTAAGCTCTAAAGGTACTTAGAACCTTATTCACATTTTCCCTCACATGCCCAGTGCACATGCTCGGGCCTCTGATTTTTGTGTCTCCGCTTCCCTGACTGCTCCACAGCCTGGCTGTTTGCCACCCACCTTCTGTGTGGGGCAGAGGGTGCTGAGGGCTTGTGCTCAGGAAGGAAGTGAGAGAAGTCAGAGCCTGTTGCAAACCCTTGGTTGCTTTGGGAGGGTGGGGAGGATGGGCAGCAGAAAGTTTGCATTTATTTCTATTTGCCTGGTGGAAATTGAGACCTGTTTGCTGGGAGCTAGAGACGATCCAATGAACATTATTTCCAGAACAAGAGTTAGGGGCTCCATTCCCTGAAAATTTCACTGCTCTCCTTCAGGATTTTCACATGAAACCTTTCAACACTGAGTGCTTAGCTAACGTTCAGCTCCGTTTCCCAGCCACTGGCCTTCCTGTCCAACTGGCTAGGCTGCCAAAAGTGGCTCATTGTGTTTTGGGGAAGCAGGTTTAATGAAGGCTGTTCTCATTCTCACACTGGAACAACAAATCTCAGGCCTAAGAGGGGGTGAAGAAGCTGAAATGAAAGCTGAGTCAACACATGGGCAATGGAGCAATGGGTTATGAGAGATATTATAAGAAAAATCTTATCAATGTGGCATCTTCATTATCTGGATATTCCAGATGAAACTTCAGAATAGCTTGCTTTCTTGAATATAGACAATGAGACTCTGTGACCCATAGCATTTCTCTGTCTGGTGCTCAGTGACATGCCCAATGAAGGTTAAAATGCAGAAGGTTAAAATGTAGTCTGTAAAGTTTTTTTTATGGTTTCTTAGAATTGACTGCCATCCATAGCACTTAGCATGTGCAATGGCAGATGGAGCCGTATATTCCCCATGGGAGTGAGGGTATGTGCAGAGATTTCTTTCTTACTCCAGTGCATCTCTTACTGAGACAGAGGAAGGATGATGGAATTTGATGCCTTTGCTCACCACTTACACAGGACTAAATTCAGCCAGAGTTGATCCTGTTAGAGAAGTGAACTCAGATAGTTCCTTTAATTAGGCAGGAAAGGGAAATTCCATTTTTCTGCCCGAGCCCAATGCAGCCTGTCCGCTGAGGGGTCCGGATGCTGAGCCGACGACTGACTTGGATACTGGAGGAGCTGTGTCAGCAGATCTGGAGGCTCAGCCTTAGCTTGGAAACAGATGCCACTAAAGCAGAATAGAATCTACTCTGAACAAGCTGACACTGTAGCTCACATGGCCACCATCTGCTGTAGTAATATCCCCATTAGGACATGCTCCCTGACTCTTCTGGCTACCATCCTACATGAGTAGTCACACCTAATTTGGGGGACTGTGGGTTATAAATAGTAGCTTTAGCATCCCAGCTCAGGACAGGAACAAAATTCTTCACTCTGGGATTGGTCCCAGCAAAGGGAGAAGTAGGTGGTTGCCCTCATGTGCTCTCCTCCTCCTTTTCCTTTCGCCCTCTCATCAGTTCTCTTTTCCCAATTTTTCAAGGGACCTGGAGAACTCTTGCCTTGGCAGCTCAGAGCAATGAGGGTCTGCCTCCCAACTCAGTGGAATATGCAGTTTCAAAGAGAGCCTCATGAAGAAGCAGTCTTGTTCCAGAAGAATGGATTCTTGAATCGTGGCTTAGCAGATGCCCAGCTGGCTTTTCTGGGGCCAGTGTAATCCTTTTGCACAGGCGGCTTCTAGAGTGCTCATCCATGTTTCTATCTCTCTATCTCTCTTCCATCCTCTCTCTCTAAAAATTAATGAAAACAAAAAAACAAAGCACTTCACATGCAATCAATAGGAAGCTCAAGAACCTTGTTGCAAAGAATGAGAAAGAATATGCCATCCCGGCATAGGTGGGGGTGAGGGGCAGGTGGGTGTAGAATGCAGGAAAATAAGACATAGAGAGGCTAAAGTTGACACTGTCCCTTCAAGCTCTCTCCTCGGAAGTTGGAGGGCCCCAATCTTCCCCGACTTGATGCATTGCCTCCTAGAGGCAGATGTCTTCTTGGTGTGGTGATGAGTGAACCGAAAGTCATACACTAAGCAGAATGGTCCAAGCAGCTCTGAGGCCAGATTCACTACGTGAACTTCTGTTTTCAGTCTGTATTTCCACACTGTATTCATAATCAGAGAGGTTGGGCTGGCCAGAAGGACATACATGAATATCCTGAATACTGCATGACTCCATGTACGTGACGGACATGTTGGCTTTCCTGTTCATCCCTCAACCTCCCATGAGCTTAGGTTCCTCACGATCTGCGTTCATTCATGTGTGTGGACAGCATGAACTATCATTACCTACGAAGGAGACAACGTGGCCTTGCCCAGGGAAGAAAACCCTGGAAGTAATGTAACTTTTACGGGGTCATGTTGCCTTAAACCTGGCAGCCATCCTGGTGACACTTAGAATTTGACCACATCTTCTTTCAATGTTCTTTGGATGTAATCGGGGCAATTATTTATATACAGTGTAATTGAACTACATTTCCTCCAGGTACATCAAAGCTTAATGTCGACCTATTTTTCTTTAGGCCTTGCTCTGCCTTCTCTTCCCAAGTCCTGTTTTCCATTTCAAAGGCAGTTTATGAGTCTTCTTGTTGAAACAATCTCCAGGAAGTGAAATTATTATCTTATCACCTGCTAGCTTTTCTTGCGTGTGATACAGTTTTATCTTGGATGGAACAAAGTGCTTTATTACTCTATTTTCTAAGACATTAATCATTTCAGGGTGTGTTTTCAATAAGTCCATTTAATAATAAAAGTATTTGTCTTTATGTAATAAATTTTTTTATGTAATATGCAATAGAAAAATATTTTTTAATAATACTATTTTACTTTATCAATAACGGGAGGTTCTCTTACACCATCTATTGTGTTTTCAGAAGCATAATTCCCCATGAAATGCTCCTGTGAAAAACAGTGCAGGAAAGCATATAGCCTGCATGGGGACACCTCGGAAAGAAGGTGCATTTTAATGAATTCATTGCTGTAACAAACAAACAAATAAGAATGTATAATGGTTCAAAGAAAATAAAAGTTTATTTTTCCCGTATGTAATATCCTAAAGGGTATTTTTTGACTATAGGCTCCTATTCAGAGACCCAGGCTCCTTCTATCTTATGGCTCTGTCATCCTCTTCATACAGCCTCCGAAGTGTTTGCTGCATCAGGCTAGTGGATAGGGGAAGAGCACAGATCACTGTGCTTGGGAGTTTCATAAGCCAGACCCGTGAGTGGTGCACAGCCCTCACAATCCACTTGTTAGAGGTCAGTCTTGTGGCTATTCCTAACTACAGAGGAGCTGGGAAGCGTCGCCCAGCTGTGTGCCCAGGAAAGAAGAGGAAAGTGGTTGCCAGTCTCTGCCACCGCAATACCAATAGGCACAATTAACTCAGTAGCACCAGGGTGTCCTGTGAAATGGTGCATATTATTTTGGTCAGAGCATTAGTACAGTGGCTTGGAAGTTCTGGCTGGAGTATTTCATGGAGAAAAGTATGGAGGAGGTTTCTGAAGGGGAGAGGAGTAAAGGTGAGGTTGGGAGAGAGATTCTGGACTGTGGTCCTAATTCAATGACTGGTATCCTCATAAGCAGAGGTAAATTTGTGCAGAGGGACACGGACACATACAAGGAGAATGCCATGTCACGATGGAGTCTCTGATGGGGGTGATACGGTGGCAAGTTGAGGAACAGCAAGAATTGGCGAGCAATAGAAGCTAGGATAGAGGCACTGAGAGCCTCCACAGGAACCAACCCTGACAACACCTTGACTTTAGACTTCTAGCCTCAGAGCTGTGACACAAAAAAATTTCTGCTGATTTGAGCCACCCAGTTGGTGGTGCTCCATTATGGCAGCCCTATAGGAAACTGACACTGAGGGTAATGTTGAAATCGGTCTTTTCCTCCATTAACTTTGCCCGTGTTACCATTGTGCCGTCTGCCATGGAGACCTCTGAAATGTCTCCTGGTGGGAAAAAGACTTTGATGTAATATTGCTCTACTTGGAGCCAAGCAAAATGCCTCCTGCCCCCTCTTCCTTTCCGCCATCTCTGTCCTGGTATCTTAAAAGCTCACTCAGTGATAAAAGCATCACAATGATATCTATACTTCCTTTAAAAACACGTGGAAGTTTTTCTCTTTCCTTGTCATATGTGGAAGTTTTCCGGGAGCCCTTTCTTGTCAATACTGCAGGGCCTCAAATAGCTCTTGAAATGTTTTCAAAGACCTACAAGATTAAAAGAGATTTCAGTCTGTTAAGAATGGGTAATAATAGATTTCACACACACTCCTCATTCCCATAACTGTCTTGTGAAAGAGAAGGGCCCTGTGCTCAGAAGAGATGTGGGGGGCGTGGCAGTACAGGGCAGCAAGAAGAAGATGAGCTGCAGGTTATGGATGATGCTGATTTACTGATTATCCCAGAACAGTCTACGGAATCCAAAGAGACTGTTAAAACCACCCCAGCAGTCTCACTATCGCCTTTGATATTTAGAATCGAGGAGGTTGAGGTAAACCCAGTCCAATTAAGCATGTGGTACTTTAATCAAATAAAGATGAAGGGCAACCAAAGACAAAAATAGTACCTTTACTGATTTCTGGGAGATAATTAAATCAGACTCGCTGCACAGAAAGAGAAAAGGATATTATAATTTTGTAAAAGTTTGTAAAAGAGAAGACCTTAAAATATGCAACATTATATTAATGCTCTGTGTCAATAAAGCAAAGAAATCCCCTCATTGCCTGGGGATATGGTGGAATCAAGAGAGTAACTATAGCTTTTGTCTTGATTGTACCTATAGAAGGAGTTAGCTGTTATTTAGCTATGTATATGGATAAACATCTTAATCAAGTTCAATAAAGATACTAAAATGTTGTTTAATTAAAAGTGGGGTGATCACATTATTTTAGATTTATGTACAAATATAATTAAGAGGCTAACTTTTTTAGTGGTTACTATTAAAGTAAGTTATAGTAATCTACAAATGCTGTGACAACTGTAATCACAAAAACCAATTCTAAGTTATTACATTTTGAATTCTGATTTTGTGTTAGTGCCTTGATCTATAATTACTGATGCACAGTCTCTGCAAAATAAGTGCTTTTACTCAAAGAAGGAGCATTTCCAAGCTACTGGTGGAGCTCAGTGTTATTTAATTGGATGGACCAAAAGAAATGTGCTTTTCTCTATGTAATTTCTTGTTGTAAATTGAGGTATGATTAACATATAACATTATACTAGCTTCAGGTATATAACATAATAATTTGATATTTGTATGCATTGAGAAATGCTCACCACCATAAGTCTAGTGAACATTTGTCACCATACGCAATTTCAAGAAATGTAATTTCCCTTTAAATCTAATCCAGTTGTGGGTTTTTACCAGTATTCTTCCATGATGGTATTCAGTTGAGGTTGGTCTCTCACCTCCTGCCCCCACCTCCTCATAGCTATCCAATGGTGAGTATTAATTTATTATCTCCAAAGCTGACTATACAAGGTGTCCTCAAAATATATGAATGTATGTACACTTTTACAGCTGATAGCTCAATTTTGAAAATGAAATCTATTTTGATAAACACTGCCTTTATAATTATTCAAAGTATGTGTATACATTTGGGGGGGGCACTAAATATAAATATAAATATAAATATAAATATAAATATATATTAGAGGCCCAGTACACAGGATTTGTGCATTGGTGGGGGTGTGTGACCTGCGGGGATTGGCCTTCTGTGGGAGAGCCACTCATCTTGGTCAACCAAGCAACTGTGGACTTTCCCTCAGATGCTCCTGTGTTGAGCATCTGCCCCTTGGTGGTCAGTGCATGTCACAGTGACTGGTCAACTGGTTGTACTGGTGTACTGGTCATTCTACCATTAGTTGCTGGGCTTTTATTATATAGGATAGGAGCTATATCTATATATCTATATACCTATATACCTATATATCTATATATCTATATACCTATAGATATATAGATATAGATATCTTAACTAATAAAAGCATAATATTGAAATTAACCGTTTCTCTGGGATGGGGTAAGCCACGCCCACCAGCCAATCAGAGCAACTGTATGCAAATTAGCCCAGCCAACATTGTGGCCGCCACTCACGGACCTGAGTAAATGGCAGCTTCCATTGTGGCAGAAGTGAAAGTGAAACTGCTGCCCACTCAGCTCTGCTCATCCTCAAGCAAAACACACGTTTGCAACATAATAACAATCATAGAATCCTCAGGAGCTGAAGGAAATAGCAGGCTGGGCCTGAGTCTAAGAGTAACATTGTGTCATTACAGACGTGCGAGGTAAAGCAGAGAGGAGGTTTTGTTACATGTCTAGGCCCTGGCTTAAAGGAATAGCATCAATTATAGAAGATAAACAAACCCCAGAAACCTGCGTTCAGCCAGCCTTGCTGGGACATTGGGTCAATGGGAGCTGTGGGCAGCCTGAAAGCCTGAAATCGCCAATCAGCCCATCACCCATGCTGGCCACAACCCAATGGGGTGAGGGACGTTCTTGGGGGGCTTGGCCAGCCTGGAGACAGCCATCAGCCCCTCACCCAGGCTGGTCAGGCATGCCAGCAGGTGGACATCCCCAGAGGGGTCCCAGACTGTGAGAGGGCACAGGCCGGGCTGAGGGACCTCCTGAGTGCACAGAGCGGCTGCAGGGCGGCACAGTGCAGGACCCAGGACCAGTGAGTGGGAAAGAGGCAGCAGAGTTGGCGGCCTGCTTGGCGGCTCCCCAGGCCCTTTGCGGGACACCGGGGAGTGGGAAAGGAAGGCAGCAGGGGATGGGTGAGTGGGAAAGAGTCTGTGGCCTGCTTGGTGATTCCCCAGGCCCTGTGGGGGGCATTGGGAAGTGAGAAAGCAAGCTCTTGGGGCCTGGGGGCCTGCTTGGGGGCTTCCCAGGTCCCTTCCGGGGATCAGGGAGCAGGAAAAGGCTGGCCTGACCACGAGGTGGGATTTTCCCTGCTTTCTGATGGCTGGAGGAAGATGGGCAGTAGGCAAGCTTGGGAGGCAGGCAGCACCCAGCCCTGGCCACAGCTCAAAAAAGAGAACAACATGCAGGGGAGGGCAAGAGTCTGAGAGTTCAACATAGAGGGGGATGCCTGCTCCAAGCCTGGGGGCAGGCCCCCAGCAGGTAGACACACATAGGAGGACTGCTCCAAGGCTCAGATGCGGCTGGGGCAGGTCCCCAGTGGCAACACACACACACACACACACACACACACACAAAAGGCGCCTGGAAGACTGGGGCCATCATAGGGCATCCATTGAGGGGTTCCAGACTGTGAGAGGGGGCAGGCTGGGCTGAGGGACCCCCACCCTCCCCCTGTGCATGAATTTCGTGCACTGGGCCCCTAGTATAGATATAAAGATATATAGATATAGATATAAATATGGGTTGGCAAAAGTAGGTTTACAGTTGTGGGTATGCAAAATAGCATTTATTCTTGTGTTATTATTTATTAAATATTATATTTATTTGTATTACATCTGTAAGCCTACTTTTACCCACCCCTATATAAGAATTTCAGGATGGTTTACCTTAGAGAACAAGCATGTCAAACTCCTGGCCCAAGGGCCGCATGCTTCCTTTATGTGGCCCATGTCAGCCTTTGAGTTTGACATGCTTGTTGCAGACCATTCTTTGTTTTACTGACATGGTGCTGTAGACCTTGTCAAACATTTAAAAACTATAACTAGAAGTGAATGGTAATGTATTTGGTCTGCAAGTTAAAGTCAACAGAGTCCACATTACTATAATTTTCTGAATGAAAGAATCTTTATCCATGGCATCAAAGTATGTTGTGTATTAATCAGCAATGCATACATATAAAAATGTGAGAATCTCAAGCAAAATTTTAAGCAAGATTCCTTCATCCGGGGATAATAGTTTCCTGGGAACTGGAGGAGATCTGATGGAGAAACTGAAGGACAGAAGTAGATCACAAGAGAAAGCTGTATTAGAGAGAGAGAAAAGGTGGGGTGCTGTGCCCTAAGGATAAGTGGGCTGAGCTTTTCCTCTCTCAGTTTCCTTCTATCACCCCGCCCCTCTGTGCTCTCTCCCACTCCTCCCAAATCCCTTAGAAACCTTTGTCTATGGGTTGGTTGCCATAGCTGGGTTTAAAAGGCTTTTCTGCTGTTATTCTTACAAAATTTCCCTGGAGTAAGCTAATATTATCACTATTTTACAGACGAAGGAACATATGTCAGTAGCCCACAATTATAAAGAAAATGGCAAAGCAGAGATTAGAAAATTGTTCTGTGCTTAGTGACCTAAAATAGATTCACCATCTTCATATGATTAATCCCAGAGTAAGTGGTGAAAAGATTCAGAAATATCTGGAAAATTTCAGAAGGAAAATTGGATTCTCCACCAAGGGTTTCTTTCTCTTACTTTCATATATATAAAAAAATTCACTGGAAAATTCCTCAATGATCTCAGTAAATAAGCAAGAAAAAAAAGGGTGCCCTCCTGCCCCGAAACATTTTTAAAAATAGGTTTTCATACCTCAACCCAGAGAGTGAAAATCTGGGTACTGTCTTGAGAACCAGTACATTAGAAAGCCCTATATACTTACTGGGAATAGTCTGGAATCTGGTTACTGCAAAAAGGAGCAGAAGGAGGAGTGGTCACCAGCAGGTAACAAGAGAGCCTTGCAGTGCTCATGCATAATCAGCCACATATGATGGCTTCTTTCTCTCAAGTCACTGAGGCCAAGATTAGGGTTGGCTGCCCTGGTCCCATGTTTTCAGTCGTTTTAAGATCCCTCTTCCCCTCTGACTGTTTCTTTTGCCTGCGTCACTTGTCAAAATCCAGGGCAAGTAAGAGCAGAAGCTAATTTTGTAATATTCGATTGTAGAGAGGAAGGACTACCATAGACACTAAAGAATAATACTGCTGTAAACACATCATGAGTTATAGCGAATGAATGATTGATATACTTTCTATTCTAACTCCATCTGGCACTTGCGTGAGCCTTGTCAAGTCACAAGTCTCCAAGCCTCAGTGACCTCATCTGTAAGACAGAACTCATCTTCCTGGACTTGGCGGTTGTCTTAAAGAAGTGTCACACACAGTAGAAGGTGGATGTATATTGAATACTTTGGTCTAACCTGTGATTATAACCCAGATCTTTCAGACAAAGCCTGAATTCCATCTTTTGGAGTTGCATGTTAGAGTTTTCTAAATAACAATGTGGAAATATATAAAAAGAGCACCTCATTGTTTGAAGCACCACCAGGTCTGTGGTATTCATAGCTGGTCATTGACTGCAGTCTCTTCCCAGCTTGTGTGATTGCCACAAAATCACTCAAAAGTGGTATCTCAACCTCTCTGTTTGTAAAAAGCATCATTTACCCACCTAGGGCTTAATACATTGAAAGTTTTAGTGCTTAGAAAATAATCAGGTGTTAAAAGAAGCACAAAATTTACTATCATTTTCTGAAGGTTAAAAGGCTTTTTCTAGATCTGTTTTCTTTTCCAACACAGCATTACCTTCTAACAGGAGACTGCTGCTTCAGATGAAGCAGGGATTGAAATGTCACACCAGCATGATCAATTAGATGATGCAGAATAGAAACACTGGCTACCTGGCCTTAATCCACAGGGCAAGACTGACTGAATGGAGAAGATAGAATACAGAGAGACTCAAAGGCAGAGGAAATCAGCAGCGTCTATTTAAACAGACACTGGCAGTCTAAATGTTGACACGTGACAGAAAAGAACAATCTCATGATACATGTTAATTATGATGTATACTGGTTTACTTGTTTGCTCATTTCTGAGTGACCTCAAAATGAATATAACATCTTTACGAAAAGAAGTATAGTAGAAAAGGAAACATGTAAGTTTTCTTTTTTAAACTTAGATTTTGTATCATTTGCTTAACAAAAGTGACAGGAAGAAAGATAGATGCAAAATATATGTGGGCAGGAAAATATTCTATGAAGAAAACTGTAGGAGATGTGACTAAGAAGGGGAAATGATAGCTGTCTTCCTCTTTTTAAAGGCTTGTCATGGAAAGAAAAATTAGACATATTGCGGTGGGAATGACAGAGAGGAAGGGCATATGAACTTTTTGACTTAGTGTAAGAAACGGCTTCCCAATATTTGGAACTTGACAACTTGCCTAGCTCTCCATTACTGAGTCAATAAAACCTCAATTGTAGAGGGATTCTTGCATTAAACAAGATGACCTCAGTCACCCCCTGATATGCCCACTCTGGAGCTTTGAACGACCTTGGAGGGGTCTGAAATGGCATTGAAGCTTCTTCAGGAGCAGAAGTGAGTGAACTTTGGAGCTGCTTAGGCCTTGATAGAAGCAGCATGTAGTGCATCATAGGCCTGGGAATGGTTGCTGGTCTGCTCAATTATGGACAGCTGGTGTTAGCTAAGGGATTTATTGAATTAGTCATGCCTAGTAACAATATATGAAGTGTTTCTTCCTGGATTATTAGTTGATACCTGTTTTGTTTACACTTTTAGTTTTATATTTATTTTTCTTTTCCATTCAAGCACAACTTAATGTAATAGTGTGTGGTTGTGAATCTGGTTCCCAAAATAACCCAACGTGTTGTGTTTTTTTTTTTTCTAGGATGCATTTGGTTGTTTCTATTTGTGGAGTTCAATTGTGAGACATCAGTTTATGATAGCTGTGGAAAGCTAGCAGGAAGTTCAGAGGAAAGCCATGGAAACGATGAAAGACTAGGAAAATAAAGTGGTAACATGTATCCTGGAGAAGTAAGGTCGGGAGTGATGGTTACAGGTGTTTGCATGCCAGTTTTGCCCACACACCCGCTTAAATAAATATAAGTTGATCAGTTTATATCTAACCAACTGTAGTCTTCAAGTTCACGAAGGCTAATAGAGAGCACACTTCCTACTGAGACGTGGGCATGAGCTTCAAGACGGTCACATAGTAGATATTCTATACTGAACAAATATTCATTGGATTAAGTTGAATTCAACATTAGTTTTAATATAAGCAACATGCTGATAGTGAAGATCATTAAACTTTAAAATGCGTTCCCAAGGAACACTGTGGCATTTTCATTTGAGAACATTTTTTGAATTGGATGGCTAATTATCTGTTTAGAATAAAAGTAGCGGAATAATTCTGAGTACTTTATAAGGACTCATACAGCTCTTGATTTCACTCGTGTGCTTTGCTTGTGCGTAAGCAAATCACTAAATCCCTAACTCAAGGGTGAAATAACACTTATATACAAGATGACTGGGTAAAAGAGAATCTTCTTATATGAAACCTTGGTTTTCCTCTGATCAGAAAATATATGATAGTGTAGTTCAGCACTATCAAGTTTCCTGATAAAAATGATCACATGCTTTCCCAACATGTATTGCAAACTTATTATAGTCCCTGGGAGAATTTTATTTGGAGGAAGAAGGGATAGACTAAAATTTTGACGTTTCTTGAAAATATAATTGCATGGAGAGCATATTGTTCCAGAACAAATAGTACCAATAGGAATTAATAATTTCAAGCTTGAATATGATTATAATTACACTGTTGGAGAAACTTTATGTTCTCGTTCTGGCTGATAAGTAATATGGTACACATATGGCAGTCCCCTCTCCAGCAGGCAATAGTCCCCTTTTCCTGCCACTTCCATTCTCAGCGAGGAAGTTTAAAGAACATTAACCCTACTCACATTTCCATGTATACAGGGGTGGGGAAAAGTAGGTTTACAGTTGTTCATCTGCAAAATAATACAATAATTAATAGATAAATAATACAAGAATAAATGTGTGTTTTATGTACAACACAACTGTAAACCTACTTTTGTCCACTCCTGTATAGTGAGGTGGTCCTAATTGGTTTAGTCTTAGCATATCCCAGTGTCCTTGATCACGTGGGAAGAACATGAGGCCAATGAGAATGTGAATTCCAGAGGAGACCCTTTCCTCTATACGAAGACTGACACTGCTACAGACATTTTGCTACTATGCGGGGAGCCCAGATCCTTTGAGGATGAAGCTGGCTGCATCTCTGTTCTTTAGTTTCTTCATCTTTAAAATGGAGAAGTTAGCCCGAAAGACATGGTTCAGTGGTTGAGTGTTGACCTATCAACCAGGAGGTCACAGTTCGATTCCTGGTCAGGGCACATGCCTGGGTTGTGGGCTCCAACCTCAGTGGGTGGGCATGCAGGAGGCAGCTGATCCATGATTCTCTGTCACCATTGATGTTTCTATCTCTTTCTCCCTCTCCCTTCCTCTCTGAAATCAATAAAAATATATTTAAAAAAAATGGAGATGGTAAGTGCTTTCCCCCAGGTTTATTGTGAGATTAAATTGTTCAACCTATGTAAGATGCTTAGAATAGTAAGCAGTCAATAAATAATAGTTTTTATTAGTAGATATAGTATATTCCTTCTCATTTAACAAAACAGCTTCATCATTCCCTTTTCCTCCCCCTCCCACCCCTGAACCTAATATAATTTTTGAGACTTAAGCTGTTTGGTTAATTGTATTTAATTCCTTCAATTATTTTTTTTTTCTCCTAAAGGCTCTACACTTCATTGATCTCTGCAAAATCTTCATTGATTTTTAGTCTTTCCACAGAATTGGTCTTGCCAGTATTACGTTGTCCATGTCAGCATTTAAATAATGAAACCTTAGGGGCAGATCTCTAAGAGCCATCTCTGGACTGATAGTACCTCCAAAATACCCCCTTCTCCCTCTCCGGCCTGCAGCTCTGTCTGAGAATAGTTTTGCAGAGAAGGCAGAGCTGAGAGTGAGAAGAAGAGTGAGAGGGAAGAGCGGGTTTGCTGTTTCCTAGCAGCGCCTACAGAAGGCATGTTTTCAAATGGTAGCTAACCTGGGGGCATCTGTCGCTGCATGTGCCTGCGTCTGCGAGGCCAGAAACTGCACTCGCCGAGGCTGCTGTGCTGTTCTTGCTGTCCTAGGAACATTTCTTCCTTGAATATCTGTGCTCGTTTGCTTATTACTTTAAAGATCAGCAGAGCTAGAGAACAATGGTTAGAGTCAATGCTAGAAGATATAAATGCTGGATTTTTCTTGGAAAACAACCATTCCAGCTTAGTAAGAAATTTGCCAAGGTTTTGGTTAAATCTGACAGAGCAAAGACATGTGATATTTACAGGTTTTTTTGTAGTGTTTTGGGAGAGATCATAGGAACCATGGAAGGGAGGTCCATTTAAATGAAAAAGGGTTGAAAGCAGAGGTTGCCCGTGGGTAGAGGAGTGGGATGGCAGAGGGGGACATTTGAAGAGGAACTTCCACTTATTCACTCTATGTACCTCTGCATAGCTCGAATTTTACTTTACAGTGCATTTATGTATTACTTGTATCATTTTAAGAAGTTTAAAAATGTCAATAATTTATGGAAAGCAGTCTGAGGATTTCTCAGAAAAAGTAAGACTAGAGCTACCATACTATCCAGTAATCCCTCTCCTGAGTATATACCTGAAAAACTCGAAGCCGTGTAGTCACAAAGATATATGCACTCCATGTTCATTGTGGCATTATTCATGTTGCAAGACATGGAAACATCTAAAGTGCACTGAGATAGAGGGCTGGATAAAAAAGATGTGGTACATTTATACAATGGGATACCACTGAACCACGGAAAGGATGAAATAGCGCCATTTGCAATAACATGGATGGACCTTGAGAACACTATGCTAAGTGAAATAAGTCAGTCAGAAAAAGCTAAGAACTACATGATTTCACTCATAGGTAGGATATAAAACTGAAACTCGGGAACACAAACAGCAGTGTCGTGATTGCCAGAGAGAAGGGGGTGGGGGGAGAAGGGGGTCCTAATATAAGATGACAGGAGAAGATTTTACTTTGGGTAATAGGCACACAGTGTATGTAACATACAGATCTTGTAACATAGAAACCCACACCTGAAACTTATATGTTCATGTTGACCAATGTCACCCCAATCTAATTCAATAAATATAAAACAATAAAAATTTTAAAAAACGTTAATTTCATCTAAGTTAAGGATGATATTTTCTGTAGCTAATTGTTCAGATTGGATTATTGTAATCATTTCAGGTGTTTATACTTGAGTTACCTGATAATTAAGGTGAATTTAGACTATTAAATTTGATTTTTAGGTATACAGCTAACTCTCTTCTAATGTTTGACACATTACATAATTTAATATTTCTGAAAGGCCATCTTCTTGCCTGTGGCTTTTTGAGTCTTCTGCCCCCTTTCAATACTGTTTAATTAAGCCATCGGAGAATTAAAGAATGAGCCAAATGAAAATCATCCAGGCTTTATTAGGAGCAAACGGACGGGTCCACAGGTCCCGGGAAGGGAGAGGGGCCGGTGGAGCCGCGCCAGACCGAGTCCAGCTGCTGCATTTTTAAGGCTTTAGGCAGGGGGATGAGGAGAGGGGTTTGGTATGAGGGAGTGGTCTGCAGTTCTCCGACCTGTAACTTTCCAGTCTTGCTCAAGACCCCCCGGGCGTTGCTGGCGCCAGGGGGCTACGATTGAGCAAGCAGTTTCAGGATCTCAGCATTGTTTCAGGAGTTGATCATTGTTGGTGGTTTCTGGTCTGTGCTGCACCTGGGGGTTGGGGATGATTTATGGCCTTTCCCCACGGGTGAATGTTTAGACAAATACTGTGGCTATTGGGCTGTGTTTTCATCTTCAGTGAATATTTTGCTTGAGAGGTTTGTTCTGAGATCAAACAGCCTGTTGGATCTCCTGGACATTTATGGCTCTTGGCTGTCACCACTTCCCAATGAGTGAGAAGCGTTTGCCTTGCCAATGGAGTTTTGCAGTCACCTCACACTACGGTGATTAGAACTTTCTGCTGCAGTTGGATCCCACAGCTCATGAAAAGTAGAAATTTCAAGCAAGATGGGCCTTTGGGTCATCCAGCCCAACCTTTCAGTTCGTATATGGGGAGAAGTTGGCCCAGGATGCTCACAGGGATTTCCCAAGGTCCCTGTATCACTGCCAGGGGCAGGAAGGAGACTAGAAGCCAGTTCTTCTGGCTCATCCCTCTTCCTGACACATGGGAAGCTGAGGAGTCACCCAGAAGTCAGCCTGCTCACTCCATTTGCATTCTGGACACTGAAAACAAATTTGAACCACGTGGGACTTGGGGAGTCCAGGGGATAGGAAATGGAGTTATCGGAGTAGAATGTCGTGTAAATAAACAATAAAACTCGGGTTTAAACTGAGGAATATCTTACATCTGCGTAGCAGTTTGAAAAGCTTATCATTTTTTTTAACAAAAATGATAAATGTTCAATTTCATATGTTTTTGAGTGCACAAAGAAGAAAATTAAAATTATTAATTGCATTGTCAAGAAATGATCAAGATTAATAGTTTGAAATTATGCACGTACATAGACACATATAAATTTAATCCAGATCATATTGCGCATATAATTTTTTATCCTTTTTTCATTTAATATTATATGATGAGCAGTTTCCCATGTCATTGACTGTTCTGAAAAAATACAATTTCTAAAAGATTAAATAATATTCTCAGGTTGTTCTTTTGATTTTTATTGTTTTAAATGATGGACCATTAGAACTGCACAATGTGGAATAAATGCAGAATGAGAAGAAAGGGGGTGCTAAGGTTTGGTGCTGTGGTCTGAGGTGTTAGCCTGGAATGAAGAGGGACAGCAGCAGCCGAGAGCTGCCAGTCCTCCGCAAGCAGCACAGGAGGGCCTTTAGAGGCAGGTGACAGAAAATCAATTCAAAGACCCACACTGAAGACAATGCAGTCATTTCTCACTTTGTCCTCTCATCAGCATAAACTTATACTACAAAGCATTTCTCCCAACACAGGCTGGTCACTGTAAGCTGCCATGAAATAAAGGCCTCATCTTCTGGGGGAAGTGACTCAGACGCATAACTGACTCCAGAATTCAGGCATTGATTACCCAGCCTCCTTTGTCTCCCTCAGCACATGGCCTTCAGACCATGTCACTGCTTACCACTTTTCCACTAGAAGCAGGGCAGTTAAAGCAGGAAGGAGTAAAATTCAAAACAGCCCACCTTGTTCCAAGTTAATCAATTTTGCCAAAAGGTGCGATGAAGAATGAGGTAAAGTATCTGAAGAGCTTGCCTTCATTTACTTCTTGGGTCGCCTGTTGCTGATAATTGGGAACTTGCAGAGTAGCAAGCACCAACATAACCTCCAAGATGAGACTCGAATCCAGCATCAGGGCTGGTTTATCATTTGGGGCTATAAAGCCGCGTCAATGGTTAGAGAGGTCCCACTTCTGAGAAGTGCTCACTGGGAGAATGGGGCTGGGGCATAGATGAAACCAGCTTCTCTCTAGGGCTCTGGGTACAATGATGCCTTTCTTTTCCGCTCTCCCCATTCCCGCAGATTTCTAGTATATTGATCATTAAAGAAGCTAATTATACCTCTTCTAATGAAGTAAGCAGAATTCAGGTAGGGAGCAAAGTACTTTGGGTGAAAAGAGAGTGTATGTAATGATTCCAGAAAATGTTCCCAAGTCTGATACATACAAGGTACAGAGAGCAATAACCATGCAGGGGTATTTTGCTTTCTTTGTGTTTTCACTGTGGGTTGGGCTGGTGATGAGTCTGTTGCCAGCAGGGTGTGGTTTCCTCCTGTGCAGAAATGCCAAATTTGTAGCTCTTGGTGGGGGATGAGCTAGGAATGTGATTTCTTCCTTTCTCCAGTAATTTTCTGTCTGCCTGCGTGAAATGCTAATGCAGTTCACACGACAGCAATCAGATGTGCCCTTATTTTACTATTTTGGGCAGATTCTGACTTTACAAAAGTCTAGATCTTCCTGGAACAGTGTCAAGTGTAGCAGGCCTTTCCTGCTCCTCTTTCAGATTTGTACCCAGGATGTCCCCCTCTTTGTGCTGAGCTGCTGTGTTGTGGCTCTGATTTGAAATAAGCTCTGTATGGCACCCCTGCACCCCGGTTATTCCATCATGCTTCTGTGTCCAAGTGTTTGGGAGAGTCTGTCTCCAGTACAATAAACCTTGACTTCAATCCTAGATTAATCCAGACTTTTATTATTAGTCTTAAAGGAGTAGCGTTAAAGCCAGATTTTATTTATTTATTATTTTAACAAATTAGGGGTGAGATAGAGCATGCATTGGCAGTTGAACACACTAATGGACTACAGGTTAAATGCCTAAAGGATTTTATAATTGCATCATCAAATAAGATTATAACAGAGACTTGAAGTGAAAACAGAGCTTCTGATAATCAAATTTTGATCTAAGGACTTGGCTTATTGATGGTGCCAGTGGGGAAGGTTAAATTGGGGGCATGGCAACCTTCATTTGTGGAATTGACTGGTGGCTGTCTGATACCCTCACCTCATCTACAGGAAGGTCACCCACGGATTCTGTGAATGACAGAAGAGTTCATGAGGCTCAAGGATGGAACCTTGCTAACTGCAGAGCCGAATAAAGATGCCACTTTGGGAGGAATCTTCTCTCGGCCATTGACTGATGAGGAGCCCGATATGTGAAGTTAGGGTTCATCTTGCTTTCTATTTGCAGCATGTGGCTGTCTGTGGCAGTTGGGCACTCTTTATTTCGGTCATAGATGAGTGAGAGAGATAAGAGATGGATTTTGTAAATGCAATGAAACTTAGATCCAGGGCAGAGAGAAGGATGGGCCTCGGGATGGATTCCCCAGCATGAATCCAGCTTGTTCAGGACCCCCTGGTTCTGAGATCCCCTTTCTGTTCCAGCTTCTCCTTGGACTCTCCTCATTCATCGTACCAGTGACTCAGAAACTCTAGGGTTTGATATTAAATTACTACCCAAAAGTCCCTGGCTGCAAAATATGCCAGCTAAAAGGACTTTCGATCACTAATATACTCAGGCAAAATGGTGTTTCCTCTTTGTCTCTCTCAGTTTCTGTCATATAGGAAAGAAATAGAAAGATGTCACAATTGAATAACTTGAAAATATGCTTGGTCTGCAATAGACCGGGTTTCAGAAGAGCTTAAAATAGCAAACTTGGAATAATTATAAGTACTAAGAAAGACAGCTTAGAAAGGTTTATAATTTTTCTGAAAGAGCTTCAATATTTAGAGAAAAAAGTAACAAGTTAGCATCTGTAGTTGGAATGGTAAAGGCCAAGAAAGTTTTATTGAATGTTATAACAGTGTGAGGATTATAGATTGGGTTGACATTCATTGGCTCAATCCAGGAATACCAGGTAGGAGGTATGAGAAGCAGAATGTACTTCTCACAGAAGAATAAGTGTATGAAATATAAAAAGATTTTAAAAAGGCTTAGATAAATAACAATAATGGGTTATAAAGAAAGTTATGGGTGCCTAGCGGGTGGATTTTCATCTCTGTTTTTAATGTTCTAAATAGTATTTTTAATTAATTAAAAACAAAATTCTTTTAATAATTTGGAAAACATAAAATGGAAGAAGAAAATTAAAATGAACTATAATTATATTTTATAGACTTAACATTTGATGTTTTTTTTCAATTTTCCCACATTATTTTAAAATTATTCTATATAGTTGTGACTGTTTGCAATTTTGTATTCTGCTTTTTTTAACAAATTTTTTATTGATTAAGTTATTACATATGTGTCCTTATCCCCACATTACTCTCCCATGTCCCGACTCATGCCCTCACCCCCCGGTTGCCTGTGTCCTTTGGTTAGGCCTATATGCTTGCATAATAAGTCTTTTGGTTGATCTCTCTCCCTTATCCTCACCTTCCTCCACCTTACCTCTGAGGTTTGAAGGTCTGATTGATGCTTCTCTGTCTCTGGATCTCTTTTTGGTTCATCAGTTTATGTTGCTCATTATATTCCACAAATGAGTGAGATCATGTGATATTTGTCTTTCTCTGACTGGCTTATTTCACCTAGCATAATGCTTTCCAGTTCCATCCATGCTGTTGCAAGTGGTAAGAACTCCTTCTTTTTTACCGCAGCATAGTATTCCATTGTATAGATGTACCACAGTTTAAAAAAATATATTTTATTGATTTTTTACAGAGAAGAAGGGAGAGGGATAGAGAGTTAGAAACATTGATGAGAGAGAAACATTGACCAGCTGCCTCCTGTACACCCCCTACTGGGGATGTGCCCACAACCAAGGTACATGCCCTTGACCAGAATCGAACCTGGGACCTTTCAGTCCGCAGGCTGATGCTCTATCCACTGAGCCAAACCGGCTAGGGTGTACCACAGGCTTTTAATCCATTCATCTACTGATGGGCACTTAGACTGTTTCCAAATCTTAGCTATGGTGAATTTTGCTGCTATGAACATAGGGGTGCATATATCCTTTCTCATTGGTGTTTCTAGTTTCTTGGGATATATTCCTAGAAGTGGGAACACTGTGTCAAATGGGAGTTCCATTTTTAGTTTTTTTGAGGAAACTCCATACTGTTCTCCACAGTGGCTGCACCAGGCTGCATTCCCATCAGCAGTGCATGAAGGTTCCTTTTTCTCCACATCCTCGCCAGCACTTGTTGTTTGTTGATTTCTTGATGATAGCCATTCTGACAGGTGTGAGATGGTACCTCATTGTTTTTTTAAAACATACTTTATTGATTTTTTTACAGAGAGGAAGGGAGAGGGATAGAGAGCTAGAAACATCAATGAGAGAGAAACATTGATCAGCTGCCTCCTGCACACCTCCTACTGGGGATGTGCCTGCAACCAAGGTACATGCCCTTGACCAGAATCGAACCTGGGACCCTTCAATCTGCAGGCTGATGCTCTATCCACTGAGCCAAACTGGTTAGGGCCTTCATTGTTTTTTTGATTTGCATCTCTCAGATGATTAGTGACTTTGAACATGTTTTCATATGTCTTTTGGCCTTTCTTCTGTCTTCTTTAGGAAAGTATCTATTTAGGTCTGTTGCCCATTTTTTGATTGGGTTGTTTATCTTCCTTTTGTTAAGTTGTATGAGCTCCCTGTAAATGTTGGAGATTAAACGCTTATTGGTGATAACATTTGCAACTATGTTCTCCCATGCAGTGGGCTTTCTTGTTGTTTTGTTGATGGTTTCCTTTGTTGTGCAAAAGCTTTTTATTTTGATTAGTCCCATTTGTTTATTTTCTCTTTAGTTTCCATTGCCCTAGGATGCTCCTATCAGTGAAGAACTTGCTTTGGCATACGTCTGAGATTTTGCTGCCTGTGGATTCCTCTAGTATTTTTATGGTTTCTCATCTTATGTTTAAGTTCTTTATCCATTTTGAGTTTATTTTTGTGTATGGTGTAAGTTGGTGGTTTGGTTTCATCTTTTTGCATGTATCTGTCCAATTTTCCCAACACCATTTATTGAAGAGGCTGTCTTGACTCCATTGTATGCTCTTGCCTCCTTTGTCAAATATTAATTGAGCATAGTGGTTTGGGCCTATTTCTGGGTTCTCTATTCTATTCCATTGACCTATATGTCTGTTCTTGTGCCAGTACCAGCAGTTTTGAGAACAGTGGCTTGGTAGTACAGCTTGATATCTGGTATTGAAATCCCACCTACTTTGTTCTTCTTTCTCAGGATCACTGCAGCTATTCGGCATCTTTTTTTATTCCAGATGAGCTTTTGGAAAGTTTGTTCTAGGTCTGTGAAATATGCCATTGGTATTTTAATGGGAGTGCATTGAATCTATAGATTGAGTCTGCTTTTATATTTTTATTAAGCCCAAAGTGTTTCTTAAGTTACAAGGAAGTTTTTATTCTAAATGTGTTAAGATACCATTGACTTTAGAACACATTATACTTTTATTTTATTATTTATTTATTTTTTAAAACATATTTTTATTGATTTCAGAGAGGAAGGAAGAGGGAGAGAGAGATAGAAACATCAATGGTGAGAGAATTCATTGATCAGCTGCCTTTTGCTTGCCTCCTACTGGGGATCGAGCCCACAATCCAGGCATATGCCCTTAACCGGAATTGAACCCAGGGCCCTTCAGTCCACAGGCCACGCTCTATGCACTGAGCCAAACCAGCTAGCGCACATTATAATTTTACAAACTGTTATAAAAGACAAAAATGTTTTCAATTAAGCTATGACACAAAGTCTTAATGATCACCTGACATGTCACATTTGTTGGTGACACCAGTCTCTCAATGCTTTGACGTTTCTTTCATCTATCCAGGGATCTGGCAATTCTTTTGCCTTTAGTTGCATTAGTTGGCCACTAGAAGAGGTTCTTTCGTGTATGCCCCAGAGAGCAAAATGTCACATAGCTTCATCTGCTTAGGTTCCATAAAGTGCTTCCATGATTTGTTGCTTTGAAGTAGGAGTGATCCTTCTTTCTATAATGAATATTTTTGCACCAATATAGCATTTCCCAGCTGCTGCTCTGTTTGCATGTCTGTATACACAATGAATTTTCATCTGCCAAATCAGTGTTACTTTTGAAGACATTTTAAATAGCAGTGAAATGAGCACGTGTAATACCAACAATGTACATTAATTCAATTGAGATAATGACAGGATGAATATCTGTGACCAGGTTCATGTGTGCCTTGCAGTGACAGATGCTTTGTGCCCACTGTGTGGCTGAGGGGATGATAAGATGCCAGCTACTCTGACACATTTCAATTTCAGAGATGTTAAAATGTGGAAAAAGGTGAATGTTAGTATCAATGGATACACGTAAAAGTTTTTATTTTTTATTTTTATTTATTTATTTTTTATTGTCTAAAATTTTACATATGTCTCCTTTCCCCCTAATTAACCCCCCCCCCTAACCCCCCAGCCATTCCCACCCCGGGCAAGCCCCCACATCCCCAGGGTCTGTATCCATTTGTTATGCTAATATGCATGCATACAAGTCTTTTGGTTACTCTCTAACCCCCCTCCTCCCACACCCCTACCACTTGTCTCTGGAGCTATTCTTGTCCAACAAATTATGTTGATCATTATATCCCACATACGAGTGAGATCATGTGAAATTTTAAAATTGATTTTAGAGGGAAGAAGGGAGAGAGAGAGAGATAGAGAGAGAAGCATTGATGTGAGAGAGAAACATCGATTGGTTGCCAGCTGAAAATGGGAGTGCAAATCCAATCCACCCTTTGATTGGGGTAATACAGGCCCTCACACCTCATGAGGGGAGGTAGCTGCTTGCTTTCTGGCTCGGCCATGCTCCATCAGAGACCCTGAGGGGAAGCTCTAAGGGGGTCACACCAGAGGACTGAGCTCTGAGTTGTGTCCTTTTCCCCTCTGAGGCTGTATCAGCACAGATGTGCCAGCAAGACTTGGAGGAACAAAATAAGGTAGCCCCCTCCGCTCAGGTTGACACCTACCCTTGAGAGAGGGGAGAGAGCTGCTCACCTCCTTCTGTGTCTGCAGTGCACTGACAGAGGCCCTGTTGGGGTGCTCTGAGTAAGCCAGGTCCAATGTGCAAGCTCTGATTTGTGCTTCCTTCCCCCAGTGGATATGAGATTAGCA
This sequence comes from Murina feae, assembly GCA_004026665.1. Classification (NCBI taxonomy): domain Eukaryota; kingdom Metazoa; phylum Chordata; class Mammalia; order Chiroptera; family Vespertilionidae; genus Murina; species Murina feae. The sequence continues at coordinate 32,190 of PVJC01010365.1, forward strand.
GAGTGGGGCCAGCAGAATCTGGAGGTGCAAATCTAATCTGCTTTTTGATTAAGGTAGTGTGGGTTTTTAGCCCTGGAGAGAGGAGGTGGCTGATCTCCTTTTAGCTCCATGTCAGAGCTCTGGAAGGGAGACTCCAAGGGGATTGCACCAGTTTGACAGTTCTGATTTGTGACCCCCTTACCCTGTGAGACTACACCTGCAGGTTGGTGCCAGTGGGGCTTAGAATAACAGCTCGAGGCTTCCCCCTCTGCTTGGGGTATTGCTGGCTCTTAGCAGGAGAGAGTGCTTGTCCGCCCCTTCTGTCTCTGCAGCTCACTTCCAGAGACCCTGATGTAGACCTCCAAGGGGGTGGCTCCAGATGACCCAGTTCTGACCTGCAATTCTTCCCCCATTTGGTTCTGTGCTTGGCTAGTGGTGCTGATAGGTTTTGTATTGCAAATCCAGGCGGCCCCTTGCTAGGGGTGGCACAGGTCCTATGCCTTCCAGAAGGGGGCTAGGCACTTGCCCAACAGCTCAGCAGTGCCCCACCAGAGCTATTGAAAAAAGCCTCCTAGGGGGTTGCACCAGATCTCACAGTTCTAATTTGTCACCCCTTTACCCAGTGAGGCTGCGCCTGCAGGATGGTGTAGGTGGGGCTTGGAGTAATAGATCAAGGCTGCCCCCTCTGCTGAGGTTGGGTGGGGAGAGCTTGGGCCTCTATCTCTGCAGCTCACTGCCAGAGGCCCTGGTGAAGGCCTTCGAGGGGGGTGACTCCATATGTCCCAGTTCTGGCTTGCACTTCCTCACCTCTGTGGGCCAGGTTTGGGGATAGCAAATCCAGGTACCTCCTTGTTGGGGGTGGTTTTATTTTTTAACTTCTATAGTTTGTCCAGCCCTGTTGGTTGGAAACTCCTCATTAGCTGCCATGATATCCAGCTGAACAATATGTCACTGCTATAATTTCCCAAGACTGTGAGAGTCAAACAGGATCTGTCTGCTTTAGGTAACCACAGGGACCCTGAAAGTCTGTGTCTCCTCTCAGGAATAGAAATACTGTTTGTGTTAGTGTCTTCATCCTCTTGGTTCCTTCTATCTGCATGTCATCCTGGTCATCATCAGAGGTGGTGTGATACAGTGGAAAGTTAGGGGAATTCAGAAATTTGGAATGACAAGGACTAGGTTTGAGTCAGGCCCCTCTGCTTCCTAGTTGTGTGTGATCTTAGAAAAATTGCTTACTTTTTCTTGTTCATCATCTTTTGCATTGTTTTCACAATAAGCTTATGACACAGATAACATGAAGCCCATTTCACACATGAGCAAAGAGAAGTTTAGTAAGTTTATGCAAAAGCCAGAGTTCAAGTATATGAAGCCCGACTTTAGCATTTGTACTTCAGGGCGCCTTTATGTCAATCATCAAGAGCTGAACATTGTATTTGGTACATAGAAGACTTGCAATAAATTATAGCTATTATTATGGCTGCTATGACTCAGAACAAGATAATGGAAGTATTTACTAAAGGTGGAAATAAAACCTCAATGGTAGGTCTGTGCTAGAATTATTTTGAAGTAGAGAATCATTCCCTTTCTATCTCTGACCCCAACCACATGGATGGCTAACCTTGATTAGAGTAGTAAATGTCATGTATCATTGAAAGATCTAATTTTTATAATTCTATTTCTGCCATAATGAAGAAGTACACTTTTGACATTTTAAGTTAATGCTCTACTAGTAAATAGCCCTGGATTGACATATGTGATACAAGAGGCCTTCAACCAACAGCTGAAATATAAAGATGAGTCCTTAATGAAGTATGGGTCCTGTTAAAAAGTTAAATGAAAAAATTCACAATTAGTGCTATTTTGAGGTGTTTAAAACTGTTTGTATTCTTTATAATTAAAAATTGATATATGCGTTTTTCATATATGGCAAAATTCTAAAAATTCTTGGTTGGCTAATGATGCACTTTAATCTCTTTGGGTCAGCATGGAGAAATGCAGTTCAATTTTCTTATCATGTCTCCTCCTATTTTATTTGCATTTCAGGGATTAATCCTTTGTTAACACATCTTCTCAGAGTGCTCTTATTTCTCACATACAAGGTTAATATTTTTAATCCACCATAGAGAGATATTGTCCTCGTTTGTTATTGCATTTAGGTAGGGGATTGGTACTGCTCAAATATCATATCATGTTTAAGAATGTCTTCTTTCTTTCCCATCCCAACCTCTCCCCCCCCCCCCCCCCCCTCGTTTTTCTGTTGCATCTGAAATTGTCTCCAAGTTACCAAGTTTCTGGAGAGGATTTAAAAAATTATTTTATGGCAAAAGTTAGAACTTAATGATTTTTTAAATGATGTTTTTCTTCTTAGAAACAGATATTGAAATCTCTATATAATTTTCACCCAAACCATATTTTTTGGGTAGAAAAGCAGAGCAGTAACTGGTCTATGAACATATCCACCCTCAAAAGTCCCTGGAAAGGGTGAAGAATTTTTGATATGACCACAAAAATGTGTGTTCTGTTGATTTTCCACAGAACTATGAAAATTCAATTAAAATAATATCTGATAATAGGTCCATTTAAATATTGATTTTTAAAATTGACAAGTAGAGATAAATGTGTTCAGGGACTGTTGGCAACATATAACTGTGGTTTTACAGATTTGCACCAGCATCTTGACACAATTCCAAAGCATGGAAGGACAATGAAAATATAAACCAAAGTATTTATTTTTTGAAAAAAAATTTTTTTAATAAATATTGTTCAGATTATTACAGTTGTTCCTCCCCCCCCCCATAGCTCCCCTTCACCTCGTTTATACACCCCCATGCCCTTACCTCCCCCATGGTCCTCATCCATAGGTATAAGATTTTTGCCCAGTCTCTTCTTGTACCCCCTACACCCCTTCCCCCGCTGAGAATTATCAGTCCACTCTCTTTCTATGCCCCTGATTCTATTATATTCACTAGTTTATTCTGTTCTTCAGATTTTTTTATTCACTTGATTTTTAGGTTCACTTGTTGATAGATATGTATTTGTTGTCACTTTTACTTTCTCTTCTTAGAGGATACCCTTCTGCATTTCAAATAATCCTGGTTTGGTGGTGATGAACTCCTTTAGCTTTTTCTTGTCCATGGAGCTCTTTATCTGACCTTCAATTCTGAATAATAGCTTTGCTGGGTAGAGTAATCTTGGTTGTAGGTTCTTGCTATTCATCACTTTGAATATTTCTTGCCACTCCCTTCTGGCCTGCCTGGTTTCTGTTGAGAAATCAGCTTATAGTCATATGGGTACTCTCTTGTAGGTAACTGTTTTTCTCTTTCTGCTTTTAAGATTCTCTCTTTTTCTTTTGCTTTTTGCATTTTAATTATGATATGTCTTGGTGTGGTCCTCTTTGGATTCCTTTTGTTTGGGATTCTCTGTGCTTCTTGGATTTGTAAAGTCTATTTCTTTCACCAGTTAGGGGAAATTTTCTGTCATTATTTCTTCAAAGAGGTTTTCAATATCTTGTTTTCTCTCTTCTTCTGGCACCCCCATAATTCGGATGTTGGTACGTTTGAAGTTGTCCCAAAGGCTCCTTACACTATCTTCATATTTTTGGATTCTTTTTTCTTTATGCTTTTCCAGTTGGGTGTTTTTTTCTTCTTCGTATTTCAAATCTTTGACTTGATTCTGGGATCCTCTCATCTGCTGTTGGATCTCTGTATATTATTCTTCATTTCAGTAAGTGTATGCTCAATTTCTAGCTGGTCCTTTTTCATATCCTTGAGGGTCTCACTTAATTTCTTAGAGGTTTATAGAAGATTCTTGAGTAACCTTATAACCGTGGTTTTGAACTCCATATCCAGTAGTTTGCTTTCATCGATTTCTTTCATTTGTGACTTGTTTTTTTTTGTCTCTGCATTTTGGCTGTTTCCCGGTGTTTGTTTCTATGTACTGGGTAGCTGCTAAGTCTCCTCGAGTTAATAGAGTGGTCTTGTGTGGTTGGTGTCCTATGGGGCCCAGTGGTCAGCCTCCCCAGTCACCTGAGGTAGATATTCTTGGTGCACCCCTTTGTGGGATGTTTGCACAGTCTTGTTGTAGTGAACCCTTGATTGCTGTTGGTATCACTGGGAGGAATTGACCTCCAGGCCAAATGGCTGTGATGACCAGCTGTGTCTACACTGGAAGATCTGTTATGCAGGAGATACCCTTATGGGGCAGGACTTGTTTTAGTAGGGCTTTGGTGCTCACTGAGTCTGCCCCTTGAGTGTGTCTCTTATGGATGTGAGGAGTTGTAATATGTTATTATCTCCAAGGAGGTATAAGATTAGCCACTGTCTGGGGCCTCCCAGCAGGAGCTACAGAGACATCTGCAGATTCCTCTTCTTATATTGGGTTTGGAAGTGCCCAGATGAGGCCCAGCTGTGAAGCAAGGCCACTGCTGCTGCCAGATAGTGGGCCTTCTTTTGGAAGCCCTGGGGCTCTCTGACCCAGCTGCAGGTTGTTTTAGGTGAAAGGACAGGCCATTCATATGCAAAAGCCGATGTCCACAGCTTGGGTGGGTTTGTAAATTGGGTGGGGCGGGGGTCTCTGGGAATCACCAGGGTGGAACAAACAGCAATGGCTTCCCTGAACCGGAGAAGTCCTTGGTTCTCTGTGTCCCTTGCACCCGAGCAGGAATAATGAATGCTACGAGCACCTCTAAGAGTTTACTCACATTCCTGTCTCAATGCCAGACAGTCCAGTTTTCTCCCCATGTATGTCTGGGCCCCCAGAGTCTTGCCCGTAACTGGAATTCAGAGCAAGAGGGAGCTTGTATCTCCCTCCCAGTTTAAAGAACAGCACATCCAGGTGCCAGCACTTTCAGCACCTCTTACCAGTCTCAATGAGCTTTCTTCAACTCTCTAATTGTAGAATTTCCACTCAGCCAACTTTCCAGAGATTTTGAGTGGCAGTTGTTCTGCTGTTTAGTTGTAATTTTGATGTGGTTGTGGGAGGCAGCAAGTATAGGTGATTACCTATGCCACCATCTTGGTTTCTCCCCTGAAAAAATTTGTAAAAAAAATTTATTTTAGAGAGAGGAAAAGGGAGAGAGGAGGGAGGGGGAGAGAGAGAGAGAGAGAGAGAGAGAGAGAGAGAGAGAGAGAGAGAGAGAGAGAGAGAGAGAGAGAGAGAGAGAGAGAGAGAGAGAGAGAAATTGATGTGAAAGAGAAACATCCATCAGCTGCCTCCTGCATGCCCCCTATAGGGGAATGAGCCCACAACCCCTGCATGTGCCCAAACTGGGAATTGAACCAGTGACCGTTTGGAACCTGGAATAATGCTCAACAAATTGAGCCACACCAGCCAGGGCAATTTTTTTTTTTTTTAAGGAAATGAAGAATAAGAGTCATGGCTTCATATATACATAAACACTTATAAACATGCAAGAAAACCAATTTTGTTTGTAGAGTGTATGTCACTTCTTTTGAGATGAGAAAAGTCAGACTTAAGTCTTGGGATCTAATTGGAATCATTTATTATTCATGATTTAGTTTTTTCCCCCCAGAGTTTATTACTTTTCAAGCTTAATCAACAACCATAACAAAGAACTTTTCCTTTAGTTTTATATCACTATAAATGAGAACATACTATGGATTTTGTCAAAAAGAAGTAAGTGAATTTAGAAATTTGTTGAAGACAAATCCTGCTCCTCTGGAATGTGGCTGAGTTCAGCCCATCATCATCCTTGAATTTTTTTTCCTAAATAAATTTAGACAAATGTACAAATTGGAAAAAAAATTTTTTTGGAGGGGGCGGGGAGAGTGGAGGGTGAGAGGGAGGGGAGAGGGTACTTGGCAAGAAATTCCAAAGTTGTGACTCTTAGTATGTATTTGTTGACAACTGTAAGAGCCAAGAAATGGAGAGTCACTTGAGACCAAAAGATATATAATTAAATCACTCTGCTTTGTTCCGTAAAAGTGACTAAAGACTAACAGAATAACAGTTTCATCTCCACGGTGATGATGCTTGTGGTAGAGACAATTCATGTGATACAGAAGTTAACCTGCCTCATAGTCAACAAGTAGTAAAGGTTTCTTTTTCTGTTACTCAGTCACAAGCCTTTCAGACTCTTTTTTCCCAGTGCATTTACTGCTACTAGAAAACTCTATCAGAAATTCTCTGTTATCTGTGGGGGTAGACAGGTGTAAAAATACCACGGAGTTATTAATGATGGGGGAAATGAAAGACTAACTTTTTCTTCAAAACTGAAAGGCATCTCAGAACATGTTCTTTGATTTTATCCAGATCTGAGGGTCTGGAAAATGTCTTATTTAAAAATACAGATGTTTTATGGGACTCCTAAATCTTTGTCTTATACTATAGTTTCCTCCCATATGTATATTGTCAATGAACAGCTTAGAACTGATGAAGTGTGTAGAAATGTTTTGTAAAGCGGCAGTTCTTCCTTTCTGACAACTGCTTCTTTTGTTTAACTCAAAACTTCTTCTAAAAGAGAATGTAATTCATTGTACATTTTTTTGTCTACAAAACATGACCAGTACCTTTTATGTGACATAAAAAGGGATATAGTTAGATATAATCTTTTATTGTGATGAAAATGGATGTGACACAAACATTCTTGTGCTCTGGGAAGATCACTGTGAGGGAAATGAGATAAGACTGGAGCCAGGGAGACCAGATTGAGAATACCACAACAGTCCCTGGAGGAAATAGTAATGACCTAAATTAAGGACCATGGAGAAGAGGAAGCAGAATTCAAGGATGTTTTATTGGAAGGGTATATTGAAGGGGAATGAGGATTATTATGACTGAAGAGTGTCTTCCTTAGATGATGGTAAATAAAATTAACTGAGAGGGAAATCAGAGAAAAGATGCTGCCATGACATTTTGACATTAAGATGCCTTTGATACATGCATGTGGTTCAGTCAGAAGCTGAGTTGGAAAGAGAAATCTACATTGGAGATCACCTATATGACTGTTGAGAGAAGGGAGGGATTGTAGGAAAAGAAGAAAACCCAAACCCTGTATGGGTTTGAGTTTCCACACCCATCCCCCAAGGAATGGTTGTGTGAATGAGCCATGGTTGGCTCTAGGGAGAGCAGATCCTTTTGAGGATGAGACAGTATGTCTTTTAGCGGTTTTTTTTTTTTTTTTTTTAATTTATTTTTATTGATTTCAGAGAGGGAGAGAGAGAATCATCAATGATGAGAGAGAATCATTGATTGGCTGCCTCCTGCACATCCCACACAGGGGATGGAGCCCATAACCCAGGTATGAAATCAAACTATGACCTCCTGGTTCATAGGTCGATGCTCAACCACTGAGCAATGCTGATAGGGATCTTTCAGCTTTTTAAAGGAGAGACTAGAGTTAGTCTGTGTTACACCTGAGAGCACTGAGGAACTTTGTGGAAGTCAATTCTGCTTTTGTTTATGGATTCCTTTCCAAAGGTCAAAAACACACAAACAAGATGTAACTACCTCAATGTGTTTTTAGCTGCCTCCTCATTAAAAACATTCTTACTGACTGTCAGTTAAGAAGTAAGTCCTGCCCTAACTGGTTTGGTTCAGTGGATAGAGCGTCAGCCTGCGGACTGAAAGGTCCCGGGTTCAATTCCAGTCAAGGGCATGTACCTTGGTTGCGGGCACATCCCCATTAGGGGGTGTGCAGGAGGCGGCTGATCGATGTTTCTCTCTCATCGATGTTTCTCACTCTCTATTTCTCTCCCTTCCTCTCTGTAAAAAAATCAATAAAATATATTTTTAAAAAAGTAAGTCCTGATTGGAGGGGAGCTGGGTGAGCACACTAGGTGATTTCTAAGTCTGAAAAGTCAGGCTTTTTATGGAAGTGTTTTGTAAAAGTTTAGTTCAGCTTTGAGGGGACCACAGTACCATGATGTAGACACAGTTCACACCTGCACAGTAAAGGGAATAGGATTTCCCCTTAATGTTCTCCCTAGATTGTGACTTTAGTCTTCCTTTCCCATGTTGTAATATCCAGGCTTAGAAATTACATGAATGAATTATCTGAGGAAAGATCAGACAACTTTTCTTGCATTGTTATCCTATTTGCATTTGAAAATAAGGAGGTATGTTCATAGTTATACGTAGTCTGATAGTCAAATGCTCAATATTGTTTTTCTAGCAAAGATATAATCTTTCACAATACAATTTGTTATTGTGTTAACTCCACATTAGAACCTGAACAGATCTTAGAGAGATTCACTCTTATTGTGGTACCAAAGAATGAGCCAGAAGCATCCATTGTTCTTAGGGAATTCTTGAAAATATAGTCCATGGAAGTAACCAAATGTATTGGACTCATTTGATCCTATTGCAGTCAGGCAGGTTGATGGAGTCAGGAAAGAGATGACTTATTTTACAGAAAAAGCACCTCTGATGGGACATACAGATTAGAACTAGGAGTAGACTTGACTGGACTTTGGATTGTTCATATAACTTCTCCTCTTCAGTTACATAGACTTTATTATACTAAATTACAATTTGCATCTTCAAATGCAAATGAATTTTCAGAAGCCCTGTGTGGGCTTCATGTAATTAATTTTGGGCAAGAGCTGCTCAGTGTTTGACATATTTGAAAGAATTCAGTGATGCAACTCATGCCAACTAAAAAAAAGTGGATTTGAAAGTAGTCTTCCTATTAGAAGAGATGTTGTAATCATATCAAATTCACATCTGGTTTTATTTTGCTAACTGTCTCTTCTCTTGGCTTCCCTAATGTTTACGCGACCTATGAAATATGATGTGCTTTACCTGACTTTCCCTTGTTTCTCAGAGTCTGAATAATTCCAGACTTATGACCCCAATTAAATATTGACTATGAAGTAAGGAACACAAAGGAACGTTTGAAAAGCATAAGAAGCTAACAATGTTATCATGGGGAATGTGGAAATTCATTCAATAGTAACACTTAATTTTGGCTTGTACGAACTGATCTTGCAGCCGACCAAACTGCTCAAAACACAGGACACATCATAAGTCACCAAACTTCCCTTGGCAGTTTACTTTAACATCTTTGTTCCAGAAGGTAAGAAAATATTCACCCAGCCTTTAATACTCTCCAGCTGTCCATTGGGAAAGAACTGGACATGAGGCTCACAGGGAGAAAACTGTACTGGGTTTAAATTCTATCAGAGACTATGGAGAAGGCCTGCCTCTCTTTAGCTCTGCTCTCAGGAAGTGCTTTCTCTCATTCAGCCCCTTGACACTTACACTGTTTCGCCCGTTTCCATGGTGACTCTGTGGCCATCGGTCAGGTTCCTTAGTGACCAGTAACCGTGTGAGCTTCTCTCCCAATCTTTCCCTGACCCTGTTTCTCCAACTGGAGAACATGGCGTAGAGAACATGTAAACAGGTCCCGTGGAACATCGATCATGCAGCGTGCTTCATGGTCAAAAGGGTGCATGGGACAAATCAGTTTGGGAAGCAAATTTAGAGCTTATAATTAGAGATAGCATGTTCAAGTGTCTGAGAAATTCTGCAGTAAAGAATTCCTTCTGCCCTGGCTGGGTGACTTAGTTGGTTAGAGCATCCTCCTGATACGTCATGGTTGCGTTGTGGTTTAATTGGGGTCAGGGCACATAGAAGAATCAATCGACGAATGCATAAATAAGTGAAACAACAAATTGATCTCTCTCTCTCTCTCTCTCTCTCTCTCTCTCTCTCTCTCTCTCCCCCTTAAATCAATACAAAAAAATCCTACTTACCTCTGTTTAACCCAGCAGTAGAGCACAGTAACTAAGGGCACCAACTTTGAAAACAGATAAACTTGGACTCAAAACTCAGGTTCACTATTATCTACAACAGTTAGATAAGTTACTTCCTTGTACAGTGGGAATTCCCTGTTTGCCATGTGTATGATGGGATTAATGAGTCCCACCCCGTAGGCTTATGGTGGACAGCAAATAATACAATGCATGAAAAACATTTGGCAGAGTGTCAAGGTCCCAGTCAGCACTCACTTACTCACTTTTAGTAAAGTATTCTAATCTCATTTGACTGCATGACTCTGGGGGCAACATATAAGAAACTCCTGTTCTAAGGAAACCTGATGGGAAATGCGGGATCTGGTAGATTGAGACACATATCAAAACTTTTAAAAATCAGTGCCAATATTATGTCATGCGAATTCTCTATTGAGCTAGCTGATATTTCTCTCCCAGTGTTGTTTCATAGACAAAATGTGCAGCACTTTCGGTGACTAATGAAGTTGACTTTGAAATCTAATGCACAAGAGTTGTTATAAACAAGGCCGTTTTTCTGTTTTGAAGACCAAAAGCTAAGTTCCAGGATGCACATGCTCAGAAAGAAGCTCCAAGAGGGAGAGTGAGAAGTAAAATCTGTTTTCTCATGTGAAGAAGTTAATGAAGAATTGAACGCCTATGGGAGCAGGATTGGAGCCAAGCTGTTCTTTAGAACAGAGACGAGGTGACAAGGCTGATCATCAATCAATGAGGCTCTAGTAGGTAATTGGTTTTTCAGCCCAACTGAAATGTAGGAAAGGTTTATGTTCAACACCAATAACTAACTGCCCTTCTTAGTTTTCTTTACTTCCTCGGAGGTACCTCCTATCCATTTATTTATTTACTTATTTTTTTAGGGGCAGGGAGGGGGAAAGGAAGGGGAAGGGAAAGGCACTGAGTATGTTATAGGAGAAAGAACCCCTCCTGTCCTTTCCTTAATCCCTTCTCACCCTAGGCACCTTGCTCAGGTAAAGCCTTATGGAAACCTGTGCTTAGCTAAACTTTTAAAAGCTTGGACTGGGTGATTCGTTACTGTGGGGGGCTATCGTGTGCATAGCAGGATGTTTAACCAAGTCTTTGGTCTCTGCCCGCGAGATGCCAATTGCACTCTTCACCGTCGGTGACAAAAAACAATGTCTCAGACATTGCTGAGTGGTGTCTGGAGGGTAAAATCTCTCCCTCCCTGCACTGAAAACCATGGAGGGTAGATGTTTCACAGCTATTCAAACCATACCACTCTGTGAGTTAATGTCTCTTTTTATCATGTGCCATTTCTTAATTACCCAAGACTGAACTTTGGACAGAAAATTCATTTATATGACACACGACAGGGAAGGATGGTTTTGTACAATCACATCAAGGAGATGGAAGCCTCCTTTATTTAAATTGAAGAGGCCAAACCTGTTAGTGTGAGCAAACTCTCCCCCTCCTGCTCCGGGGATGGTTTGCTGGCAGGTTTGAGTCTTTGTCTGCATATGCATGAAGTGCCGAAGCCCATCCTTCCCTCTAAATATTTTTTTAAAAATCTTTATTGTTCATATTATTATAGCTGTTCTTCTTTTTCCCCCCATAGCTCCCCTCCTCCCAGTTATCACCCCACCCTCTGTCACCCCCCACCCCACTGTCCTCATCCATAGGTGTACGATCATTGTCCATTCTCTTCTTGCACCCCCAACACCATTTACCCCCGAAAATTGTCAGTCCACTCCCTTTCTATGCCTCTGATTCTATTCTATTCACCAGTTTATTCTGTTCATCAGATTTTTTATTCACTTGATTCTTAGATTCACTTGTTGATAGATATGTATTTGTTGTTCATAATTTTTATCTTTACTTTTTCTTCATCTTCTTCTCAAAGGATACCTTTCAGCATTTCATATAATACTGGTTGGGTGGTGATGAACTCCTTTAGCTTTTTTTT